>JAFBJS010054833.1:72714-135552 GCA_016785265.1 Paraplagusia blochii | reverse complement strand
ATCTTTAACTCCTCCACCTCCAGCTCTGTCTCCTGTCTTCTACCTATTCCTAGTGTCTCTAATCCATCCATCATGGCTGGTCTCACAACTGTCCTGAAAACCTTTCCCGTCACCTTCATCATAAATCATGCCTAATTAATACCATGATTAAATGGTTTAAAAATAATGAATTCAATTAAGAACTATAATAACAACCATCAGATGAACAGATTTGTAACCATGTGACACAGAGGTCTTGGACATCATGTCTGGGTGCTCACAACTTACCAGCTGCCTCCGGTTCTTCTTCCAGGTTTCTGCCTTTCTCTTGGAATTCATGTTCTGAAAAGCTGACAAAAAACAAGTTTGGAGTTCACCATATCCGCATGGTGTCTTTATATGTTATATGATCCTTCACTCACAAAGAACACAAGTGAACAGAGCATATACAATATATATATATATATATATATACATATATATTTATATATATATACACACACACATGTGAATAGAATCAGAAGTAGGGATACGCGATATCAACAAGTAATTCCTGATTCTGATCAACTGCTACCAATATAGTCCTGCTAGTAATTACTTACAGTGTCTGCGCAAACCACTGTATGAGTATGAAGTTAATTTCATGAACTGCAATTCTGCCATCTAGTGTCTGTCTCTTTCATATACAGCTGTTTTTCACCAAATGAATTATTTGTGGGCACATAATTTGGTGAAACCCAGGCATTGCGTTATTGTGTTTTAATTATCCGAGGAAAAACCAATAATGGTTGTTACAGATATTACTGAATATGCTAATGTCAAGCTCTTTTGATCAACGGATATTATCTGCATTCCTAATCAGAAGCTGTCATGCTTCACAACAGAGAGACTCACAGAAATCACTGGGTGGGTTATGGGTCAGGTTTCGGTAGAACTCGGTGCGGTGAGCTTTCTTCAGTCCTGTACAGAGTCCAAAGTCTGACAGCTTCATGTGGCCCTGGGAACAAGGACATGTTAGGACCCAAACAATGGTCTCACACAGTGCAGTGTTTCTTTGGAGGTGGGTGTGGTACCCTGGAGTCCAGCAGTAAATTGTCAGGTTTGATGTCTCTGTGGATGAAGCCCAGCTGATGGATGGAGTCGATGGCCAGAACCGTCTCAGCGATGTAGAACTGGGTGGCCTCCTCAGACAGAGTGTCCTTCTTCATCAGGAGGGTCATCATGTCTCCTGGGGACCAGAACACGCATCAGTACCTCACATCGGAACAGGAACAGATTTGAAGACTGACGTGTAGTCATTAATGTTCTGACCTCCAGGGAGGAACTCCATGATCAGGTAAAGGTTCCTCTTGTCCTGAAAGCTGTAGAACATCTTCACCACCCAGGCTCCATCGGCCTCCACCAGGATGTCCCTCTCTGCCCTGATGTGAGCCACCTAAAAGAGGGACAGAGGAGACTTATTAGAACATCACCACAACCTTCCGACATCTAGGAACTGTCCCCGTCCCCCTTAACCCTAGATCCCTGACCTGCTCCTTCTCCAACATGTCTGCCTTTCTTAGGATCTTCATGGCATAGATGTGGCCCGTGTCCTTCTTTTGGACCAAACGGACCTGAAGGAGATAAGACATTGTCAAACATTCTTCTCCAACATTTTTGATGCCTCCAACTAATGGTCTGTTTACAGTACCTCTCCAAAAGCCCCTCGGCCAATGACCTTCAGAGACTCAAAGTCGTCCAGGCCCAGTCTTGTCCTCTTCAGTCTCAAGAACTCTGTCTCCTTACGAGCGTGCTGTGAGCGTCGCGTCACTTTCTGAAAAAAAGGTACCATCAAACAATTACCAATGTAGGAAATGATGTCATGGAATAAACAACAGCCAATGAGATGGAGACATTTGAACCTCTTCATCTGGTAATCCCTCTTCATCCATCACCTTCTCCAACTTCTTCTGTCTGCAGCAGAAAACCAAAATGGACAGAGATTAGTACTGCTGTACATGGTGATTTATCCTGCAGTACCTGGAGAGTAATACTACAGTACATGGGGTTTTATATTGCAGTACTTGAAAATTAGTACAGCAGTACTCAGAGATAAGAATGACTCCTGTACATGTATGTAAAATATGGCTATATTACATACAGTACATGAGAATTACTATAAAACATAGAAAGTATTACTACAATACATGGGGGATATTACCATAGTACATGCAGTGTATGACTGCAGTACATAGAGAGATAAACTACAGTACATGGAGGTTGATATTGCTGTACTTGTAAATTAGTATTGTAGTACTTGGAGATTAGTACAACTCTAGCACAAGAATGTATGTATGTAGAATATATTACATATATTACGCTATATTACATGGTGAGTATTACAACAACACATGAAGAGTATTATTGCAGCATATGAAAAGTATTACTATAATACATGGAGAGCATGACTGTAGTACATGGAGAGCAATACTACAGTACATGGGGCTTAATATTGCTGTACTTGTAAATTAGTACTGTAATACTTGGAGATTAGTACGACTCCAGTACATGTATGTACGTATCTATAAAGAATATGGCTATATTACAACAGTACATGAAGAGTATTACTATAGCACACAGAAATAATTACTTTAGTACATGGAGAGTATGACTTAAGTTAATGTACATGGAAAGCATTATTATAGTGCATGGAGAGTATAAGTACAGTACATGGAAAGTATTGCTACAGCACATGGAGAGTATGACTGCAGCAGAGTAGTAGAGGATCACCAGAAGTAGTCTGACCTCATCTCCCGCTCCTCGTGCTGGGTCAGCAGGGTGCTGTAGAAGTTCTCTAGCGTTAGCTTGGCCACTGTCACTCTCTCTCTCGTGTGGTTGCTCATGGGAAGGGCAGCTGCCGTCCCCCCCGTCATGGCCATACTATCCTGAAGAAAAATAAGAAGACGCAAAACGAATGTGAGTTTTTGTTTCTTCACAAAATGCCTACCTTCTCTAATAGAGGACCCCCCCCAATGGTCTACAAAGGTATTGCAGGATTGTCCAAGTCTTTGTTTTGTTTTTTGGCGTGTTCATAGTAACTGAAAACCAGTCACTGATAAAACAGGTCAGGACGGTGTCACCCGTCCTGTAATCTAGAATCTTGAGCAGGCTGACTGTTTTGATAAGACTGAACTATTTCCTTTTCTAAGCTGTCACTCAGTGATATCACCTTCAGAGGTGAACTGATCGTCCAACTCCTAATTGTGGTCAAACTATGGCCAGTACTGACCAGTGATCTGCCAGTAACATCTATTTCAGGTTCTTCTGAACACTGATCGTCTTTTCCATTGTGTTCTGTGTCAGAAAACAACAGAGGGCGCTAGTTGACTGATGGCTCATCTGATACCACCATCATCCACGTGAAGATAAGGTGTTCATGACCAGGGGAGGATGATTCTCTAATCATAGATTTCATCTCGGCTCCTTCTGTCTGTGTCCCAGATGTCAACTGTCTTTACCGAACAGAACAAAACCTAATTGGTCAGACAGTCAGAGGACGGACATGTCCACTTCAGCGTCCAAACATTTTCTCCACTCAGTGAAATGACTTGATGAGTGCACCAGCCTTTCAGCCTTTGACGTCAACACATCGCGTTCTAACCCTGTGGAGAAAAGCACCAGATGACTCCAGCAGAAGTCTGACAGTGGAAGGTTGAGAGCAGCGACCTCTACAGTTCCTACTGAACACTACACTCAAAATGTGTTCGATGAAGGAACAACACCAACCTCATATTTAGGTTTGCAATCACCACAGCAAAAACCAGGGGCTTCAACTGACTGATAACCCACACTGCACCTGGCTCCTCCCAGTGTCTTTTGTGTCTTCTCAGTGCAGTCTGTGATTTTGGGTGTGTTTCAATGTCAACAAATGAATGACATTTCGATTTTTTAAAATTAGTTACCTTGTAAAAGTGCCGACAATCACCAATTACTTTGTCATATGTCTACAATTCTAAAAATGTCTGAGGAGCGGGTGTATCGTGGAATCATCTCCTGCTGGTCAGCCTAAGTATAGCAGCTGACTCGTTTTTGCCTGTTACAGTATTTCAGTGCTTCTCAAAGTGTGGGGCGGGCCCCCCTGGGGGGCGCGATGCGATGCTGAGTGGGGCGCGTGTGACCCTGGGGAACATTCTTTTTTCCACCGTTCTACAATAAAGTGTAATTGCACATCCTTGTAAGTTGAACTATATCTCTTTTTTTGTTTTCTTTATGTTAACAAGGATACGCTGTTATGCAGAGGTGTACCTAGAACTATTTTATAGACAAATGCTGTTATTTACAGTTGCGGAGGAGTGTGGGTGGTGGGGTGCGAATTGTTTTTTTCTTGCAAGGGGGGGCGTAACAGAAAAAGATTGAGAAGCACTGCAGTATGTTGACAATGTCATTCTTCTACTCTGCTAAACCTCCTGTGTCAAGAAGACACCAGGTCCCCAACTACACGACATACTGCATGGGGACAATTAAATGCCAAGACATTGTTTCATATTTGTACAGGTTTAAAATAAAGAATGTGACCATATGATGTTTTCAATGGGGTTTAATGGTCTTAAAGGCAAGAATAAATCATAGTATGGTCCAATGTTTGCGGTTTTTACCATGTTTTATAACTTTTACTCTGAAAACATAGTACAGAATGGATGACACTGCAGGTTTGGATACAGCACTGAGTCCAATGTTACATAAATATTTAAGGTGTAAAAAATCTATTTGCATTTGGAGAGTGCAAATATATTTTATAGAATAGAAAAAAAGTTCCATATTGTGTTTGTTGGGGGATATAAAGTGTTGTGTTACAATGTCTGACTCCGATGCCTGTGAGCACATCATGTTCCATTACATACTGTATGTTGGAACAAGTGTTGTGTCGGAGAGAATGTGCTCATAGTAAGTCCTGAACATCCAATTTGAACCAACTTCTCTTTCAGCAAAACTTACCAATTCCAACCAGGAATGAACTATAAACTGTGGTTCCAGTCAAATGTGTTCAACAGTGGATATTTCCAAAAGTCTAGTTGTTTATGTTCTACCTGAGCCATTTGTATTTACTTTTGTATTTACTTTGCAGTTTATAGTGTTTATATACTGTATAGATATATACAGTATATAAACATACACATATATGTATATATATGTATATATATACTGTGAGTAATTTCCTTCGGGATAATAAAAGTATTCTGATTCTAATATATATCTATATCTATATATACAGTATATATAATTGTATAGATGTAATGACTGTCAACTGCAGTAATTTGGTGAAGTCATACGTAAAAAAAGAAATATATAATTTATTTGTGCTCTGGACAGTGAATCATTTACAAAGGAAAACGTAAATGAAGCTAACCGGATCGAAGTTTAATTGAA
The DNA here is from genome assembly GCA_016785265.1 of Paraplagusia blochii. NCBI lineage: Eukaryota > Metazoa > Chordata > Actinopteri > Pleuronectiformes > Cynoglossidae > Paraplagusia > Paraplagusia blochii. The sequence continues at coordinate 130,167 of JAFBJS010054833.1, read as the reverse complement.
ATTTGTAATCGAATACCGAGCCTTAAAAACAGCCTAACTTATCAATATCAATTTGAAAAGTGAAAATATTAGAATAGTGCACCGCTAACATGTATTTATACACGTACATCTATGTAAATGCACATATGTATAGATATATACGTATGTGTATATACACACGGTTTTTTTTAACAAAAACGCTACAATTTCCCTTGTCAATATTGGACCGAGTGTCTGACAGACTGGGTGTAGATGTGTATAAGAGACAGTCATCATTCTGTCCGCCTGCTCAGTCCAAATCGACGCCGTCCAGTCTATGCTAGCCCCCCGCTCCTATTAATAACATCTCCACGGCAGGTTCCATGGCAGCAATAACAAATAAACCCGCGACAGCCCCCGTGGTCGTAGACGGATTCCCCTTACCTCCGTGTCCTGCTCCAGAGTCGAATATTCGCTGTCACCGACACAGGTGAAAAATGGTAAATAGTGTTTTTCCGCCAAAAATGCGGCCGAGGGCTACAGGCTCCGGTGACCGTCGCCCCCCTCACAGCACAGCGTCAGGCAGAAATGTAACCAGGAGCAGAACATCACCAAATACCCGCACGAACCGATTTGGACCGGTTTACAGTCACTGACAGGTATAAGAACTCCTTCGTTTGCCAGAAATCAATGCCGCTTAGACCCTTGTCCTTAGAAATATGGGAAAAGCGCCACTTCCTGGGACCGGTGTTGTTATCGCACCTTCTGACAAACACATCCCTTTGATTGACATTAAATGATACCAATCGCCAACAAGGAAAGGGCAACAGTCGTACTCATTGACCAATCACGTTTTTACATATATGATAGACGTATAAATTGACCAATCAGAAACGAGCATTGTGAGGCCGCAGGTACATTGAGGCAGTGTTGCCGTTACAGAGGTTTATTCTCTGTCAGATGGGTTTATCGAGCACTTTCCCGCAAGTACTGATTAAAAGCGAACTTATGTGTGTATGTATGTTAAATGGAGATTATTTAAATTCATTGATTTTCGCCACGCGTTAGGGAGAAGCTGATTCGATCAAATTAAATTGAAATCATCTTTACATTCGACAGTGACCGCATAATACTCAGCATTAATATTCGGTCCTGTGACGTCACACAAGCGTCACTCTCTTTGCCTCTGTGGCTTGAAGGTTCAGTACAACCATTCAATAATATTCCGCAGTAAAACCCGAACCCAGCCAATCACAGCAGCGTATCCGCCGTCAGTTTTTTACATGACGGTGAGAAGTTCTCCTTGTTTGGACAGGTTGAATGATTCCACTGTTCCAGTCTCCATGTCAACATGCTGACCGGTGGGTGTCGCCCGTTCATACTTCAGGGTGTGGTGACTCCCAAACAAGGCTGTTTCTATGTTCTTCACATTTCTCACATCAACGGCGCCCACTGAGCTGTGTGACACAGCAGCTATATTTAGATGTGCTTTATAAACTCTCGCACTGGCAGCTAGCTCGTCCAGAAATCCCACGATTGTGATCAGAAATCAGACGGATTTTCTATATTGCTATTCAAAAAACGTCTTTAAACGTTAATATAAAGAATGTATAACTTCAAATAAAGCCCAGGTCAATTTCATTTGTTCTTTTAAAGGTAAGTTACTTTAAATAATGTTAGGTTTTTTTTATTGTGCATACCAAATCATTTATTTTCAGTTAGTATTGAGGAGATACTCTTATTATGAATTTTATTAAGAGACTTTTGTTTTGGTACAGCCAACACAGCCTCTCATGCGTTGTATTGTATGTAAGTGACAGTGGAATAATTAGGTACAAGGAGGATACTGAAGATAAAGTGTTCAGATCAGTGAGACTGTGGAAGAGAGGTAAAGAATAGAGTGTAGGCAGGATGGAACATTTGGAGAAAAGAGTCCGGAGTGATATGTGATAGAAGAGAGTCAGCTAAGGTGAAGGGAAAGGTGAAGAGCTGGAAATGGCAGAGTTACAGATGAAGTAATTGGTGGGACAACACAGACGGGACGTTTTGGAGAAAAAGCCAGAGAAACCAGATTGAGATGGTTTGGACATGTTCAGAGCAGAATAGAATGGAAGAATGATCCTCGAGATGGAGCTACCAGGTAGGAAACCAAGAGTACATTAATGGATGTAGTGAGGGACGACAGAGGTAGTTGGAGTCAAGTTACAGGATGTAAAAGGAAAGAGGATGTTTTGCTGTGGATTTTTAAATCACAGGCTCAAAACAAGTAAGAAGAAGCTCCTTCTTTGTTAAGGTATTTGTTGAAGGAAGAAGAAAAATCAATTCACCAACTCCACCAGCAGTTGAAGATTTCTGCCACACAAAACAAGGTATCTGCAACACTCACCTATATTTGAAAGAACCTGTGACGCAAGCTACATGATTTGGACCTGCTGAGTCCAAAGATGAGCCATCAACAAAGCTCGTTGGCTTAGACCAAAATGATGAAGATAGACTAGTGGTGCTGCTAGCACACTACAACATGACAGGAGCTACATGGTGTGAATATCCAGTAATCACGTAGTAAGCAGCCTGTCTTACTTTTCTGTTGGTGAAAAATTCTGTTCGGCTTGAATAAAATGTTTTTCATTGTATCATGAATGCTTTTTCCCCATTGTATTTATAATGGCACAAGGCTTGCACCACCTAGAGGTCAAGGTAGGAATGCTAAGCACTGACAGAGGGTCACGCAGATTACCATCGTATTTGAACAAAATGAAAAAGTCCACATTTTAATCATAGAGAAAGATCTAAGACATGACCACAGAAATCAAACCAAAGTTACATGAAGTCAAACATAAAAACACCTCACACTTCAAACTCACGCTCCAGGTCAGCCAGCCCACCTACTTTCACACTGTATTTACTGCCATTCACACCACTTTCACTCCATCTTTCATCAAAGTCCCAGAACCACTGTGGGTCAGGTCAGGTCTCAGCTGATGACGACTGACTTAGGGCTCCGTTGCGAGTGCGTAGCTGTGACTGGGCAATGTCAGCCAAGGCACTCTGGATCTTCTCCAGCAGCATATCCCCACGGTAGACCACCTCCTCCAACCGGGCTGCAGCCTCATGGTTCTCCTCCTCCAACTGCCGTAGACTGGCCGCCTAAAGACAAAGACGATCAGGTCAACTCATACAGATTATTTTACTACTTTTAAGATTTAACTTTATCTATACACAGCATAAGTCGACACTATGGCCTGACTCCAGTCTATCTGTCTGTACAGTTGAGTTAGTTAATACATTTTTTGAAATGTGTGTTGACATAGGTGTGCACACAGACATAAGTGTGTTCATTTGAAAACTGGTCTTTGTACCTTTAGAGGCAGATCTGGTGGAGCAAAAAAAAAACTCTGCGGCTCCCTCTCCTGGCCAATGAAGTGAGAAGCGCAGTATCAGGGTAAATGTCTCCTCTTTGGCCTTCTTTGGATCCTACCTGGTAGCTCCATTTCTAGGATAATTTTTCTACCAATGTATCCATGTCCAAACTATCTCAATGTGGCTTCTCTAAGCTTTCCTCCAAACCTGTCTGTTTGTGTTGTCTAGCATTAAAGTTAACTTTTCTGTTGATATTTGAATGTAAAAGAAGTCTTGGTGTGTTAGGGAGTATATAAATTTAGGGGAAAAAAATAGGTCCAACCTGCACTGCTGCTGTGGACTCTTCACTGGGCAGAGAGTCTACAAGGACGTCAACATCTTTGGCTGTTCTGGCGATCAGGGCTGCAAACAGCTGGGCATATTCTTCACAGAAGAGACAAATATATGTTTATATCCGACATCTACAACAACAGAGCAGCAAAGCTAACCAAACATAAAGGAATGTACACTGATCTATGACATGGAAGTCAAGCCAAATGAAAATGGATGATAACGTTTTGCTTTTTGGATGATAATCCAATTTGCCAACATTGTTCGAAGACTGTGTAATTCTGAATATTTATTTATCTGTAATAACCACTGCATGGAGTACATGAGTAAATAAAAGAGCTGCAATGCTGCCATCTGGTGATCTTCCCTTTAATATACAGTTGCCCTAAAACTATTTTCAGGCATGCATTGTTTAGCAAATCTGGGCATCACGTCATTGTTTTCAATTTCAACTGAAAAAAAACATTCTTGAACATCTTTGACATCCTCTTGGCATAAATACATCTTATCCAAATCTTAATATTAACATGTGTCATCATTGACGGGGTCCCATGACCATGTGTCCTGTACAAATACATGGATGAAAGTCAAGCAAGGTGTGGCAGAAAAGTAGACAAGTAAAAAAAGTAATTTTCAAGCCAAATGACCTTCAGTTGGGTTTGCAGGCTGGTCTTTGTTGATAGACGTCTGGATGTTACTGAAAGACGCAGGGGGCGCACATTGTTGCAGAACTCCAATAGCATTGCACAACTGATCTGCAAGCTAATCACACAAAACAAAAGACAGTCTTGTATGACATGACCAGTGAAAACATGCATAATAACAAATCTGTACAGATGTTATTGTTTACGAGTCCTAAAGGAACTTGTCAAAATACATTAAAATACGTACAACAAGCTGCTAACGTTTGACTGGTTACCAGACATGAAGCTACGTACCTCTGTACCTCTATCCCTCCATGATCAATTCCTCCCTTCATCCTAACACCCATCCATTCCTTCATGTCTCCCTCCCTCCATCCTAACATCCATCAATTTTACATCTATGAGCTATCCATCCTTGTTTTCATCCACTCCAAGTCCTCTATCGCTTCATCACAGTCTGTACTCAACTGCAGCAATCAACCCACACTCATCGATATACTAAAGATTTGAAATTGTGTTTTGGGTTTCATTCTCAAGCTGCAGTCCGAGAAAGAGGGATCATATGACTCCCCAACTCAGCAACAATTATTACCTTTAAATCTACTAATACACTAACATTAACTTATCTATCTATCTAGCACCTACCTACTCACTAATATCCAATGTTCAAGTCTCACATTTCCAACGAAATTTTGCTGCTACTCATGTCTGTGTGCTGTTGTATACCATTCAACTTAGCTTCTGTGTATTCTCGCGTTTGTGTTAGCGGTTTACTGCTGCTGTCGACTTAATTTCCCGAACGATACTATCGAGGTATTAGTAAAGTTCTATAATATTTAATCGAATCGAATCAAGCCAAAGAGAACCAGTCCAAGCTAGGGATCGTTCTTGATTTACAGCTGTGCTAATTACTGAGCTACTGTTTAGTCCTGATATAGATCGTTTTTTTCAACTGTTTTTGTTATAGCCGGACTGCCGTCACACATTTAAACGACGTCAGTTTAATTTTAAGGTCCCCATAAGTGTGCCCAGTGAGTCTTAGGGAGATAACCTAAATAGAACTTACCGAATTGACAGCGTCTTGAAGCTGCGTTAGTCTGTCCGCCATGTTTTTGAGCTGTACTCCAATCCCGCTGTGCTCTCGCGATCCTTCGTCTATTCTCTCTCGCGATATTATTCGTTATCAACGACAAGTCTCGCTAGATTTGACTCGAAATTATAGAAGTGTTTGCTACGGAGGATAATTGATATCTGTTGTGGACTATAATTCAGGGTTGGCTCTATTGCAACAAAAGAAGTACCAACCCTCACGGAACTAACCTGCCAAACTGTGTATAAGGACTATGGGCAGTTTCCATCATTCTGGAGACTGTTACTAGCATGTAGCTAACGATAGCTAACAAACACCAACCGGAAGCAACTATCACAAAAATTTCAATGTCTTGCACTGTAGGTTCTCCAGGTAAAACACTTACTTCTTTAATTGACATTTATTAAAATATTTATGTCACATTGTTGCAGTATATTTATTGTGATTACTTAGAATTTATTTTACAAAATATTGATGATACAATCATGTCACATAATTGCGCAGTGTACTGGTGGCTTGTATAGGTTTTATACGTGTGTCAGTGAAAGCAATACCGTATTGGTAGTCATTTCTCCATTCCTTAAATGCAGCATCCAAGCAGTTGTAACCACATTAGCCATGGAGCGGGATAGGGTTGATGTAGGATCATAACCATGATGGATGTGTTTCCGATCACTAAGGTGTGCCTTCTTGAAATGACTGACTGTTGTCTTCTCAGGCATGAATTGCAGCTTGGAAAAAGTCTTGGCTGATGCCAAATCATTAGTGGAAAGGCTACGTAACCATGACAACGCTGCTGAGATGTTGATTGAACAGACAACATTCCTCAACAAGCGAGTGGAGGCCATGAAACAGGTGGGCTGTCACATGATGCTGGTTGACGACATCAGACTATAGGTGTGTTGTCAAAGAAAAATTAGTATCGCAAGGAGAACAGTTGTGACTATTCTCCAGACATGACAAGTACAGGGTTGTGTTCCTCATCTTTTTATTTTGACCAATTTATTTGATGTTTTCAGTACCAAGAGGAGATTGATGCTTTGAACCAGGTGGCACGACACCGACCTCGCTCTAGTCTGGTCCTTGGAATTCAGCAGGAAAACCGTCAAATCAGGGAGTTACAGCAGGAAAACAAAGGTTCATTTTTATTATTTAGCTTCTCACAAATATTGTTTAAGTTGTAACCCAAACAACATGTGTGTTCATTTGATCATTCTTGCTGCAGAGCTGAGGTCGTCTTTGGAAGAACACCAGTCTGCGTTGGAGCTCATCATGACTAAATACAGAGAGCAGGTCTTCAGGCTACTGATGGCCAGCAAGAGGGATGACCCTACCATAGTGACCCAGCTGAAGGAGCAGCACACTACTGTCAGTGTTATCATTAGGCTAACTTCACCCCAACGTGATCAACTTCCACAATGAAGTTCAACGTGTTTTGATCAATGTTCTGATACCTTGTTTTATTTTTTCATTGTAGGAAATGCAGGCTCATATAGACAAGATCAACGAGATGGCTTCTGTGATGAGGAAGGCCATAGAGGTGGATGAAGGGCGGATATGTGAAGACGAAGAGAGGATCAAACAGCTGGAGGTAGGAGCAGACCTTTCCTACATAGACTATACAATTAAATTGCATGGGAGATCAGTTCACTTTGCACGACTGGTGTTCTCACAATGAGATGATTGGGTGCGATTGGACTGCTTGGAACTGCACGTCCCTGCATGACTAATTTCCCTGACATTTTGTTCCATTCTGTGTTCAGACACAGAAAAGAAAAGTTGATGATAACAACGTTTACCGACTAGAATATGTACAAAACAAATGGAATATTTGGACAAGTCTTGTGGGTTGAATTACACAGTGGAACCAGCTGCATCCAGCCCGTGACCCTTAGTTTGCCCATGCCTGAACCAGGGTTATCATTGAAAACTAACGAAAAAACGAAAAAGATCACTGAAAAGAACTCTTCGTTAACTGAAACTAACTAAAACGATCATTAAATTGAAAAAACTATAACTAACTAAAACGAAAATGTGTCCTAACAAAACTAACTGAAACTAACTGAAATTAGAAATGAACTACCCTTCGTTTTTGTTCGGACCTCGCAAAAACTAAAACTAATTAAAACTAAACTAAACATTTTGGACAAAACTAAAACTAACTAAGACTAAATTAGTTGCTTTTACAAATAACTAAAACTAATGTGCTAAAAGGCAAAACTAAAACGAAACTACACTGAAAAATCCAAAACTATTATAACCCTGGCCTGAACTAGACAATAGAGTGGTGCTTAACTGCAGGGATCCTAATACGTATCCCTGTCTGTGTTTCAGCTGGAGAACAGTGGACTTCGAGAGTTGCTTGGAATTAGCCGTGAGGCCTTCCTCATTCTCAAGAGAGACGATGCGTCAGAGAGCACATCATTGTCACCGCTACTGACCAGCGCAGATGTCAGCTTACGGAAAAGTTAGATCCCAGCACGCTCCTCTACAGACCTGCTGCCACTGCTGTGTGTGCTGGGGTTAGTGTGATGCTACAAACTGCTTCTGAATATGTGGAGATTTAACCTGATGATGCTTTACCTTCCCAACTTGCATTGTGCTCTATTTGTGGAGAGGATACAAACACTGTGCTGATGGGTTTGTTTTTTTCCTTTTGTTTTTACACTTTTTTTTCAAATGGTTCTGGTGTAGTTTACTCTTTTGGCAGCTTGCATGAGCCTGGGGTGCAAGTGTATTTGTGTGCGTGCGTTTGTGTGTGTGTGAGATGTCAATGTGAAGGTTGAAATGACCTAATAAATCTATGAACATGATGATGGAGGAAGTGTCACTTCACAAACTTTGATGTTTTTGCTCCTGTGTGCTGACACTTCACTCGCTGTTACAAGTGATTTCTCACCACAACAATTAATCATTACTTATTCACACCATGTGTTGATTCAGTAGCATTGTTGTTTTCAGCTGCACAAAAACCTTGGTTTACTGAGTATAATAAAGTGAGTTTGGGGGGAAAAAGTTGATTTTTTTTAATTGTTTTAACGCAGGGATTTCTACATCTGTATGAAGACAGGATTTTATCCATAAGAAAACTGACCTGATAGAAGAAAAACAGTGTATCTATGGTCAGCTCCAGATCTTTACATGGATAGTTAAGTTTATTTCCAAGTCCTGGCTCTAGGGTTACTTCAGGACATTCACAGAACTGACCTCAGACAGGATTGTTGGAAGATGACCTTCCCCTGAGTCTGAAGTCCAGTGGAGAAGGTTATCAACCAAGGTCTGAACTAGTCTGCCTGTCCCTGTTGCTGGGTCTGAACCACATGTGACATTCACAACTATTAAAAACCACAATAAGATGAATGCATGGCACTGATGTTGTTATATAATTAATAAAATCACTGTCCCTGCTCTGAACATGTCCAAACCATCTTAATATAGCTTCTCTAGCTTTTTCTCCAAACCGTCTTTGTTGTCTCTCTAATCACCTCATTCCTGGTCCTGTCCATCCTTGTCTCTCCTAGAACTCATCATTTTTAACTAAGAATGTTTTACTGAGAAAATAAGGATACGTAAAAAATATATAAAAGTCCAGTATTGTCGACAAGTGGGAATAAATTTCTTGGGCTTGGGTGTTAAAGTTCACCTTTTGCAGCAGATGTAGCTCTCCAGCAAGAACTTTAGAATAGACCAAGTAAACTTTGGTCTATTCCTAGTACAGTATTCCGTAATTAATTACATTATAATTTATCAAACTGTTGACGATAACCCACACACGAGTCCATGAAAGTTAATTCCCAGGTTATGTTGACGACGTTGGAAACCAAATTTGTGAATGTTGGGCATTTAAAAAGTGGGTAACGTCGAAATTGTTATACTATAAACACTGGTCTGTTGAGGATGGGAGCTCTCGCGAGATCAGCAAACCGAGATTCCCGTGCTTTCTGACAGCGCAGGAAAGCGTCAGTTGGTGAGACGTTTCTGGGACAGAGGAACCAACCATCCGTCAGGCATGTCGTCCTGTCTCCGCTGCGCTTCTTTCCGAATTGTCTGGATACTGATGACTTCACAAAGCATCAACGTTAAGAATTAAGTTGAATAGACATAGAGACGGAGCTAAAAGATGAGTCTGTGGATGTTCTCCCCGCTCCTGCTGCTGCTGCTTCTGTCACCCAGCGGCGAAGTTCGAGCTCAGGAGGAAAGTAAGTTGGAACAGTTGTTAAATGTATACCCTTTAACTCTGTTTTATAAATTAAAGTCTCAACAGTGCGTTTTGTAGAAGCGTACGTTGTTAAAACGGGTGTATTATCATTTAATGTGTTTTAAAAACCACATACGAAATCACGACAACAGTTAGAACCCACGGCGGGAAACATAGCTCCAATCACTCGTCTGTTCGGTTCAGTTCTCCAACGACACAAGTTCAGTAAACCGTAATGTCGACGTTTATTTTACGCGTTCACGTTTACGATATACGTCATAATGAGACTAAAATGAAGTAAAAGTGCTGTGAAACTGAGACGACGTGTTAAGTATAGTGTTGATATCAGTGCAGCGGTGTGAGACGGTGTGGACTGATTCACTCAGGTTCCACAATTGAAGAGGAAGTTCTACTCAATGTTTTGTTATGTTGTCTTCTTACTATTTACTGAGACGACGGGTATTTGTTCTGTAAAAAAACATCAGTTTAAGAAGAGTCTAATATAATGAGTTGATTTAAAGGTAAATATTAAAGTAACGAGGAGTAACGAGGATAACTTCAACAACTTCAACTTTATTTGTTTATGGCGCCAAATCACAACAACCGTTATCCCAAGGTACTTTAAAAACAATTAAGTATAATATAAGATGCAATAAACAAACAAAAAATACCCCTTGCCTTTATAGACCCTCACACTGGCTGAGGAATTACTCCCAAAAAAACTCAGACACGAAAAAAAGGAAGTAACCTCAGGGTGATGGACAGTGGAGGGGATGCTCACGCAGGACAGACAGGAAGGCAGCAAGAAGAAAAACTAAGTTAATTTATCAACACAGGATAACTACAAAAAAAGGTGCTTTAAAGTCCTTGTAATGTAAATACAAAGGGGAAGTCGAGAACACGGACTGTAGAGTTCTAGGGGAGTTGGGACAGAATTTGGACGCCCAGTCCTGACACCAGTTTATGGCCATGGAGTTCTGGGGGGAGAACAGAGGACATGAGGTCTCCGGTCGAATGCGTTAGACCTTTGGAAATAAGTTAGGAAATAAGGATTTAAGGAAAGAAGTGGACAGCAAGAGAAGACTCAACCCCCGGCGCAGCATGTCTAGGACCATAAATAAACATAGATAAACAGTTAAAGAGAAAAGTCTGTCTTGATTCTGTTCACTATTGACTGATTATATTTATATATTTGGTACTGGTATGTACTTAAGGGATACAGTTAATGAGCTATATGATCGATACTTCGGTAGTTGAAGCCAGGTAGAGACGGTGAGTAAAGATACAACAGTATGGTTTCATGTCTAGGAAGACTACCGCACTTGAGGATGATGATGAAGAATTTCAGAGCTTCATTTGGTATAACTAGATAAAGAGGAGGCCTATGATAAGGTACCAAAAGGGGAATTATGTATGAGCAAGTCAGGAGTGGTGGAGAAGTATGTTACATTGGTGCAGGGTATGAATGAGAATAGCAGTCATGAGTTGCGCTGTTGGAAGGACAAAAGACTTCACAGTGACAAAAGACTTCACAGTGGAGGTGGGAATACCTCAAGGAACAGCCCTGGGTCGCATTTGAATTTCTTTGACGATGGGCAGATTGACAGATGCGGTCAGACAGAGTCTCATTTGGCAAAGATGTTTGAAGAAGACACTGTGATCTGTAGTAAAAGTAGGCAGCAGTCAGAGAAGAACCTAGAGAGGTGGAGGTTTGGACTAGAGAGTGCATTGGTGACTGTGGAAGAGAGGAGAAGAAAAGAGTGGAGTCAGGATGGAACAAATGGAGAAAATAGTCAGGAGTGACCTGTGATGGAAGAGAGTCAGCTAAGGTGAAGGGACAGGCTTACAGGACGGTTGGAGATCGGCCCTGGTGTATGATTTAAGGACATCAGCAATAGATAGAAGACAGGATGCAGAGGTGGAGGTGGATGGACAGGATCAGGAATGAGGTGATTAGAGGGACAATACAGACAGGAAGGTTTGGAGAAAAAGTTAGAGAAGCCAGATTGAGATGGTTTGGACATGTTCAGAAGAGGCACAGTGGATACATTGGTAGAAGAATGATCCTAGAGATGGAGCTACCAGGTAGGAGACAAAGAGGAGATTGATGGAAGCAGTGAGGGCGATCATGGAGGTAGTTGGAGTCATAGTAGATAAAAAACATAGTATAGAATAATTCAGAATAGTATGTTTCAATTCCTTGAAAAGGGACATTCCGAAAAGGAGAAGAAGAAGTTTATACTTGTGCCATACATTTCAAGATAATAACACACGTGTTGTCCAGTCATATTTAACACGTGTACTTTATCCAATTAAAGCTCCTCTTTATGAGCGGAAGAAATCAATGTTCCAATGTTCAATCAATGTTTGATGTCCATGACCAAATATGAACTTGACTAACGTGACCAAGGTTCCTGTTCTTCTGAACAGAGAACAGTAACACAGCCCTGCTGGAACCCTTATGGTGCAGAGAACCGGTTCTAGGTAAATTGTTAAAGTTTGTGGCTTTTTGCCCAACACCTTTTTTTTCCTGTCTGAACTCTCTGATGTCAACACTGTCAATACTTTCAACGCCCCCGTCAACACAGTCAACACCACTGCACTGAGATTGTGAAGTGTACAGAGGAACTGAGATTAAGAAGTATCCAAAGATACTCAGATTAAGAGGTTTGCAGAGGTACTCAGATTACAAAGTACCCAGAGGTACTTGGATTATGCAATATCCAGATGCCCTTAGATTATAAAGTAACCAAAGATATTTAGAATAAGTATAAGTTATAAAGTATCCAGAGATACTCAGATAACAAAGTACCCAGAGGTACTCACATTAAGAAGTATCAAGATGCACATACTTAGAATAATACGTTTGCAGAGGTACTTAAATCATGAAGTATCCAAAGGTATTCAGATTACGAAGTACCCAGAGATACTTGGATTTAGAAGTATCAAGGTACTTGGATTTTGAAGTATCCAGAGTTTCTTGGATTATGAAGTATACAAAGGTTCTTAGAATAAGCAGTTTGCAGAGATACTTAAATTACACAGTATCAAGAGGTACCTAGAATAAAACATTTGCAAAGGTACTGAAATTAAGAAGTATCCAAAGGTACTCAGATTACGAATTACCCAGAGGTGCTTGGATTAAAAAGTATCAAGGTACTTGGATTTTGAAGTATCCAGACGTACTTGGATTATAAAGTATCCAAATCTACTTATATTGTAAAGTATCCAGAGGTACTTGCATCACAGTGTATCCACCGGTACTTAGATTATGAGGTATACAGAGCTACTAAAGTATTCATAGATATTATGACTGTTCCCAAGACCACAATAATCAAAGCTGCTTATGTAACAGTCAGCAGATCCAACAGTGTCATCACAACTGTTTTATTCTAGTTTATATGGAACGATCACGGTCTTACACAACAACTCCCTCTCTCTTACACCCAAATGCCCCTTCTGTCAAATTTTAACAGAATAATATAGTATAGTTCTTCCAGTGATGCAGTATCTTTAGGATTACTATATTAATTTGGGTACTCTCATCATTTTATGCTAAATGTAGACAAATAAGAGTGTTTCTCTACTAGGCATGAACAAACTAAGGCCCAGGGGCCAGTTGTGGCCCGTTTAGCTTTGTAATCTGGCCTGCCAAATTTGACCAAATTATATAATTGTTTTTTGTCATGAGTATATTTCTACATTTCCCCTGCAATGTCCATGTGTCCCTTCAGATGGCTTAGAAAAGGCTAAGAGTGTTTTGGCATCTTGTGATACATGACTTTTACATGTCACTTACCTTAGTTGACATGTCCAGTTCTTGGACCAGTTGTGGCCTATGAGTTAAAAAAGTTTGCCCACTCCTGTTCTATACAGTGGAGATCTGTTTTAGTTCAAACATACATGGAATATTAACAGAATGTATAAATACAGTGGGGTAATATATATATTGATATGTTACGCACCTAGCTACCGAGGTTTTATACCTTGTATTTCTAAGAAATCCATCCCTCCATCCATCTTTGTCAACTTCCACAGCTACACAAATCACACTGCAACACCACAAGAGCCCCTTAAACCTTCCTTCTGGTGGTCTAACCAGGAATCAATATGGAACAAGAAGTTATGTGGGTTGGGATGGTGCTATGATCAGAGCACCTCAGTGGAAACATGGCAGCTGGTGGATTAGAACCTAAGCCCTGCGGACCCATATCCGCTTCCTTAACCACTAGGCCACAACTGCCAATTGATGTATTCATTCATTATTATTATTGTAATCATTAATAGTAGAAGAACTACATGTATTTACACCCAAAAATTTCATTCCGCAACTATTCATTTTTATTATGATTTTCATTATAGACTTCATCAAAGTTGCAGCCAACTGGTTTCTTTGAACTGTTGAATATGCAGCCAATAATGGTGACAGATGCCTAGAATTTTTGTCCACTTTTTACTACCGTAGTCTCCTCTCTTCTACAGACAGAGTGGTCTTCCTGCCCGGGACCTTTCAGAACGTCAGCGTGCCCCAGAATGAAACAGTGCAAGCGTTGGTGTCCAGGATTTCTCCAAACGTCACGTTCATGACTCTACAGTTTCACACACAGCGACTCAATGTCACCCTGTCATACAACAGGGTGAGAATTCATGCTTTGTGCTCCTGTTGAATTGATCTGTTCCACTGAATCAACTGAGGATGAATCCACTGTGAAGAACCATACAGTGGTTACGTCTTCATATGACCGTCCACAGAGTTAGTCCGACTGGGGTCAGAAAAAAACCGAGACCATATTAACCCTTGACTTCTGCATTTATGTACTCACTTTAATGACTTCATATATTTACTATGGTGACTTCACATATTCTCTGAATTGACTATATTTACTTTGATGATTTACTTTTGTCATATATAGTCACTGTATTGACTCCACTGTATATTCACTTTATACTGTGTATTCACTCTTCTGACTTTATATATCCACTTGATCTTCTCCTTTCGGCTTGTCCCTTTTTGCCACAGCTCTGAATCCAACTACCTCCATGTCCTCTCTCACTGCGTCCATCAATCTTCTCTTTGGCCTTCTTCATCTTCTACCTGGTAGCTCCATCTCTAGCATTCTTCTACCAATATAATCACTGCCCCCTCCTCTGGTCCAAACCATCTCAATCTTTTTTTTTTTTTTAAACTTCAGTTAAAAAATACGAAGATTTTTAAGTCAATGATAGAGTTACTACCTCCTAACTGTGGTCCAGACAGTGTGGAGACGATAAGAAGTGTTGTTTTTTTTCTTGGCCTCTAAAAGAATGCCTCATAATTTAAGAGGGAGATTTAGCTCAGATTAATAAGAGGGTCTTGTGAGTGAGATGGTCTGACTCTCAGAGTCAGCTGATGTATGGTCATATGGTCATCAGGCCCCTGGGAGTTCTAGAATCTGACTAGCAACTCTGCTCTTGTTTATTTTTAACCCATTCACGATCCTGCATCCTTACATCCGTAGTGAGCAGACAAACAGATCGTATAGTTCTGGCTCCTTGTCCGGTTGTGTTCAGCCTGTAGCTACGACTGTTGTTGGCAGTTGCCTCCCACACTACACTGGTCCTTGGCAACAACAACAGTTATTGTGTAAACAGTATAATCAAGACTCTGTTCCCAGATCTACAGGCTGTCTGTCTGTGACCGAACCTTGTTTTCAGCTTGTTCTCTGTGCTGACACACACGCACACAGACACACACCATTCAGATAATCTTCATTGCCTTTTACTTTTGTTCTGCTCTCAACATATTCCTCATCCATATAGTTCTTGTTTCAGACCAACTGTTCAGTCCAGTGAAGGCTGTCGACACGTGGTGATGTTTTTATTGTTATTAATTATCAAGGGTCACTTCACAGATCAGTCCAGCTGAGCTGACCTCCAAGTCACACATTCCCTGAAGATTTGACTGTAAAAAGACTCTTTCTTACAGCGTCAGAGGAATGTGAACTGCAATGTAGCCCACTCCTGGATCAGGGACTTACCATGTCCCTGATCGCTGACACAGTACCACGTGGAGGACATAGATTCGAGTACTAGACACAGTCTAACTCTACATTCTAGTGTTAAGTGCCAGTCCAGAATCAGATGTCTCTTCTCCTGAAAGTGCTGGTTCCGATAAATCTTCTTCTTACTTTTTTTTCCATTTTGTTTGTCCATTTTTCAGGGGTTGCCACAGCAAGTCAACAATTTCTATCTCCCAATGTCCTCTGTATCTTCAACACCAGCCCCAACGACCTCCATGTCCTCCCTCACTGCACCCATCAATCTCCTCTTTGTCTCCTACCTGGTTGCTCCATCTCTAGGATCATTCTTCTACCAATGTATCCACAGTCCCTCCCTCTGAACATGTCCTAACCAGTTTAATCTGTCTTCTCTAGCTTGTTGTGACCTCATTCCTGATCCTGTCCATCCTTGTCTCTCCTAAAGAGAACCTCAGCATCTTAAACTCCTCCACCTCCAGCTTTGCCTCCTGTTTTCTACCTATCCCCAGCTTCTCTAGTGTCTCATGGTGACATGTTCTTTGGTACATACATTGATATTGAGACACGAGAGACCCTCAGTTTCAGCTGTCTGTGTCTTTCCGTTTGCTGACATGTATTTTTTTTGTACCTGTTCTCAGATACCAGGAGTGGGTCTCTTCATGACGGCCTCAGACTCTGGTCTTCTCTCAGCCCTGCAGCCAGGACAGACCTCTGTCTCCTTGTTCTTGTCCTCCCCTGACAGTACGACAGTGTCAGGCATTGGACTCATCCTGCCTTTCTCCACTACTGGTAGGTGTGGCTCATGTCAACATGTACACATGGATAACTCAGAATCAGCTGATCAGCCTGATTGGACTGTACCAACAAATGGATCACCTGAATTGAGAGCAGAGGTTTTTGAGCGGCTAGTTTGGGGGTCAAGCTGTCAGAAATACCACTATGCATGATCCATAGCATAAATATATATGTATACATATACTGTATATACTGCTAAGGTTGTAATCATATTTATGTTGATTTGTTCATTCATCTTCATCCTCTTCTTCTTTCTTCTTTTCCTTTCGGCTTGTCCCTTTTGTAGGGGTTGCCACAGCAACAATTTCAACAATTTCGGTCTCACCATGTCCTCTGTATCCTCAACTTTAGCTCTAAACTACTTCCATGTCTTCCTTCACTGCATCCATCAATCTCCTCTCCGTCTCCTTACCTGGTAGCTCCATCTCTAGGATCATTCTTCTACCAATGTATCCACTGTCCCTCCTCTGAACATGTCCAAACCATCTCAATCTGTCTTCTCTAGCTTTTTCTCCAAAACTTCCTGCCTGTGTTGTCCCTCTAATCACCTCATTCCTGATCCTGTCCATCCTTGTCTCTCCTAAAGAGAACATCAGCATCTTTAACTACCTAATATCCAACACCTTGCAATCATCTTACTCTGTAAGTTACTGTTTTACTTTATTACTCTATGACCTACTGTCACTTGTAACTTTTACCTGAAATTGTAAGTGGTTTTGGATAAAAAGGAAATTCCCATGACAGAGATGACTTATGTGGTTTCTCCTCCTGCAGACCCACGCCCTGGAGCCTGTAACATGGAGTTCAACCTGGAAATCGATCCCAATGTTTATATTCACTACAATCTCTATGAGACCACTATTAGCTTTGCCCCAGCAAACATAGGCTCTGGGAGGTGAGGTTGTGTGACTGCTTTAAAGACGACAGAGATGACCAGAGGGGGTTCTGACTCTTTTTTTTCTGTTTGTTTTTGTCTATGCCTCTGTATATCAGAGGCCAAGCTCCCCCCCTGTGTGACGAGTCTGCAGAAATCAGCACTCACTGGCGGCTACGCTACGACATCTATCAGTACTTCCTGCCAGAGAACGACCTATCAGAGATCAGCCTGTTCCGCAGCCTGCAGTCAGTGGCTGACACCCGCGGCATGGAGGCCAGAGGCAGACGTGTAAGAGATGGAACCAGCATTAAAGTGAAACACTGTTGTCATCTGATCATTCAGTCTGCTGACATGTCATCACCTTGCTTCCTACAGGTCTTGACGTTGTTGTCCTCTGATGTCACCAAGGTGGCGTTCAACTCCATCCCTGGTCAGGGCATCATTTACTCAGTCATCGTCAGAGACCCCCTTTGGAACACCTCCTCCTCCTACATCCCCACCCACACCTACGCCTGCAGCTTTGCTTCCACCTTGGACGGTTGTCACACGCTAGGTCAGTTGCTCCTGTACCAAGTGATCTAATACAGTGTTCCTTAATGTTTTTGTGCCACGGACGTATTAAATGTCTGGTATTTTTTTCACGGACCGGTCATTAAGTTGTGTCAGATAAACATCCCTTAATAAAATTTGGTGTTGTAAAATATTTTCCTACCTATAAAATCTTCCTACCTAAATCAACTGTGCACACAAGGATTTCACAAGTGCACACAGACTATAATTTTCTGCTACCAGACCAGTAAACAAGATTAGTATCTTGTATCATTTGCAGATCATTGAAAACTAATCTAAATCTGTCTGCGTCATTTTGAGTTTATTGTTGTTGTTTTCACTGAGAAAATATTTCCTAATCAAATGTAGTTTTTGATGATATTATGATGATGGAATCCTAGCCATTCTATTGTTTAGAATATGGGTGTGGATCAAGTGTGAGTAATGGACAGGTGGGGCCAAGAAAAAGCATTATTTCTTTGCAAGCTGGCACCAATTCACCCACGGACCAATACTGGTCCCCGGCCTGGTGGTTGGGGACCACTGACCAAGTATGTGTCCTGGCCCAGCAGTTGAGGAACCCTGCTGTTGTCACTGATCATTCACCAGCAGACACACAGTCCTGATAGTCACTGATCTATATATAAAGAAGAAGTGAGCTACAGCGGAACCGATTTCAAAGCCCATCAGTTCCATTTAACTTGTTTACTGTTAGCAACTGATTGGCGTCCAAAGTTGTTGTTTTTCAAACTTCGATGACAACATGACCGTGGTACTTTTGATGTGCAAGGAATTCTGGGAAATTACAGATCATGAGTCATCCTCAAATCATCAATCAATCAAGTCATGATGGCGTGACTGAACCCTATGATTCATTCTTTGAAGAGATGAACTGGTTTAGGAATTGCTATATATGTGCTCTACAACTCCCTCTAGTGGTGCATAGTAGAACTGGAGGTCCCGAAAAGAAAAAGAGTTATTTACTTTTATAGGATTTCTGTGTTTGCATGTGTAGTTTCATGGGTAATTTAAGGGACCAATCATAGCACATGAGTGCTGTACGTGTTCTTGGTGATAACACACATGTTGACGAGGCTGCAGGAGTTCTTTGTCTGCCTGTGGTTGTCCATGTCACTCCCGACCTTGTCAACAACATGGGCTGGAGTTGTGAAGCAGTTTTAACTGGGCTTTGTCTATCAATCAGAGACTAACAGGCTGCTGCTACTTCACACTTCCATTCCATGTTACTTTCAGTAAGTCAAAGATAAGGATGTCAGGTATTTAATGTCTGTGCTGCTGTATGCTAATATTGATGTTTAAGGCTGACTTTCACCTCATCTGAAACTGTTTTATAGACAGCTTCTCACAAACAGTTGCAAAAACTCTCAATTTCATTTTTTTTTTTTCAGGAAAAGCTTCAACTAAAGTTTTCTTCACCCTTATCGGTTTGGCAGGACTGTTCATCTGCTTCTTCGGACATCGTTTTTTTAAGTGTGGTGAGTTGTTTTTGCTCTACTGTTACAGTTTTTATTGTTGAAAACAATAAGGATGAGCTATTCTCCTGTTATGGCTGCTCTTAGATATATTTGTTCAAGTCACATTGGCACTGATCAGTAGAATAGACAGGCCTGAGGTTTTTAGCTCATTATGCTGCTGTTCTCTGTCTTCTCCTCTCTGTCCCACAGAACTGTTCTGCATGGGCTTTAGCTTCGCAGCCTTTTTCTTGTTTGTGTTGATCACGCGGACCACAGACCTGGACTACGACAGTAGGTGTCTCCTCTGCTCCCTTGTCTCCTCCTCCTCCTGTGACTTCAATGGCTTCTAACCCTAACTTGGACTCTTCTCCCACAGTTCGTCTGGCGCTGGCTGCGGTGGTTGGTGTCGTAGGTGGCGTCATCCTGGTCATGAGCTGGTGGAGATTCGGCTCCATCATGGCCTGTGTCCTAGTGGTGGGCTTGATGCTGGGCTTCCTCGTGGCCTCCATCGTCCTGTTCACCCCTCTCGGTATGAAGAGCCCAGGGACAAAACAGACTGTTTGGTCCAGTGGGCTGTCATCCATACAACTGTTTATTACAGTGGGCTGTGTCTGCTCGACTGTTTGTTTACAGTGGTCCAGATGACAGCTCACTGTTAAAGATTGTCATCCAGAAGACATTCTGTGTCTCTGTCCAGTTGACAGTTTGTGTACAGTGATCTTTCTTCTGGATGACTGTTTGTTTACAGCAGGCTGTCATCCAGACAACTGTTCATCATAAGCTGTCATCCAGAAGACCATTTATTACACTGGTCTGTTTATTAGAGCGGCTGTCGTCTCGATGACAGTTTGTTTACGATGAGCTGTCATCTGGACAACTGTTTGTTACAACAGGTCGTCATTTGAACTTCTTGTTTAGAGCTGGCTGTCGTTGAGACGACTGTTGGTAACAGCCACTGTGGTGTAGTTGAGCTGTGTCTGTTGGACTGTTTGTTTACAGCAGGCTGTCATCTAGACGACTGTTTTTTACACTGGGCTGTCGCCTGGATGACTGTTTGTTTACAATGACCTGGAGGATCATCTGGAAGACTGTCTTGTTTACTGCAGCTATTGTCTTGATGACTGTTTTTTGACAGCTGACTTTTGTCTCTTCACAGGTGACCTTGATGCGTTCCGAGAGTCTGATGTTGTTTACTGGGTGACCTTCTGCTGCATCATGTTGACCGTGCCGCTCATCTTCATGCGTTGGCCTAGAGAGGTGAGGGTTGTAGTCCTGTCACCATGGTGACGTAGTATTAGGTTGTTCAGATATGTTGCTGTTGTCACTGAGGGACAATATTGAGTTCCTGTGATCCATCACTTGTCCACTCTAACCACTAACTCGTCCACTCTGCTCTTTGGCTGGCCCACTCTGTATTTGTGTATCTCTGTTCCAGGGCAACATTAGCACGTGCGGTGTGGTTGGTGCTTACGCAGTGATCCTGGCGATCAATGCCTACATGTACACCAGCCTCTCCTACATCACCCTGAATGTCCTCAAGCGCCTCCTCAACAACAACTACAGCTCTGTCTTCACTGACGTTCCCTTCCAGACCATCGGTGAGATCTGAACTTTGGTATTGGGCTCGTGTTCAGGTTATGGGTGATTAACGTACAGTGTCTGTCTCTTCACTGCCTCTAGACATTGTCCTGATCACGTTGTGGGCGGTGCTCGGCATCTCCGGCATCGTCCTGCAGCTCTACAGAGAGCGCTCCCGGCCTTTCTTCCCACCCAGCCCGTACTTAATGTGGCTGCAGGAGCGTGAGCGGCGGAAAACCAATGTCCTGGACCCCAGCCACCACTTCCCTCCACTCCCAAACCGCCTGCTGGCCCGAGCACGGCAGCTGACCAAACGCATAGAGCCGGCGGGAGAACACACACCACTGCTGCTGTGAAGGCCTGAGTGGCTCTTTGACCTGTTCAAGGTGGAGATGACTTGGATGAAGGAGAGAAAGGTGGTTTTGACTCTAACCTGGGGTCATACACAGAATGAAGGGCTTGTCGGAGGTGCCAGGTCAACTTTTATTCTGACAGAGACAGACTTCATTTTGGTGGAAAAACGTGACTTTTTTATCTCTCAAGAAATGATTTTTAAATGTCTTCACCTGTGTTTATATTGACTTAATGTAGCTGCTAAACCTTCATTGTCCATTTCTTCTGCTCAGTTTGCACTGAATTCACTATCTACTAATCTTCACAGTGAGCTGGAGAACGTCTGAAGAGATGGTGAAATTTTTACTCTCAGGTTTTTAATGCGCATAACCTTGCTCTCTTTTAGAAACAAGTTGCCAAATCCCAGGATTCCATCTGGTGTTAACATAAACAGTGGTGAACTGACCATGGTCAAAGTCAAGTTCACCATAAGTGTAAATCTGACTCTTATTTTGGAAACAACACTCCAGACATCTCTATAGACTTTTATCTTGACAAGTCAGACATTAAGTAAATGTTTCTAAAAAATGAATGGTTCTCTGTGGCTCGGTACTGATCCATGGCCCAGACTGCCCAGACAGTGAATCATGGTGTCTTGATAAACACTACTGTGGTATGATGAGTGGGGCACGAAGGTAGGTCGTACATGATGAGACCGTAGAACTACTGAAACAGGTCCTTCCTGAACAGAAATTCTGTAGAAACTGAGACTTTGCTCTTCTCTCTGGGCCACAGCTCTTCTCAGGTGTCCACTCTCTTCTGCTGCCAAAGCTCTGGAGATTTTACCTCTAACACACGAATGAGTTCACTGTCAACACCCAAACATGTCATTCTTAATAAACGTGCACAGATGTAAGAACGTATTTGTCCTCTGTCCATTACCAGAGCTGGAGTTTATGGAGTTCTTGACCAGGATGTCCAGGTAACAATCAGTTTAATTCCTTTCAGTGGACACACTCGTGATCACAATGATTGGTCATTAGTGTGACAGTGGGTCAAGTCCAGGACTCTGGGACAAATCTCAGATTCCATTCATCTCCCTGTCAGTTGCTGGGTTACAGGCACAGCTTGCACCACCCAAATCACATTGCACTCTATTGTGAGCCTTCCTGTGGGTGGTGAGCCCACAAGAAGTTAGGTGGGTCGGCACGGTGCTTTGCTCAGGGCACCTCATTGGCAGATGGTGGATTCAAACCTGAAGCCTTGTGGACCCAAGTCTGCTTCCTTAACCACTAGGCTTAACAGCATCGTGTTTCCCTCATTTCTCACTCCAACAGCGCCCTCTGCTGGTGAACAGACACTCGATATAGTTAATTCGACCGAGTAGAGGCAGATTAATGTCATAATCATTCATAGATTTCCACGCACGTTTCACGTCATAAAATGTCTGACGTCATTTTTTACTTATAGTAATGAAATTTATATTAAAGTAATGAAACTATATGCGTTGAAACTGACACCTGGTGGACATCTCACGTCAATACCGCCATTAGAAAATGTTTGGTGAGAATGTTACGAAGTTTTTCAAATAGGGATGTCCGATATTAACCTTTGCCGATATCCGATTTTGCCAATAATGTGCAAACACTTCATTTTTCCAATACCGTTACTGATATGACATGGTTTACCCCTGACTGAGGTAACCGTCCATCAAACTTCCACCAAAATTATCAAAATCAAGTCTTTTTGTTCCTGATATTGTTTTGCTTATATCCACCAACTGATTATTGGACATCCCTAGTTTTGAGTAGTTTAATGTATTTCTTTTTTTGTAGTGAATTTCATTTTGTTCAGTTTGTGTCGTCTTTAGATTCTTCTCAGAAATGATTCTGATTGGAAGACATCACTACATGGATGTGAGGAGCCATTAACACAGCAGTTAGAGCAGGGTGAGTTATTTTAAAAGCCATCGTCCATTTATTCATTGAAGCAAAAAAGAAACAGAGACCAGACAACACAACAACAACAACAGTGTGACGGTTAAAAAACAAACAGTAAAGTGCCAACAAGAAGAACAAATACACTTAAATGTACTTCACAAACATTCAACGCCAGGTAGGAAATCAGAGTTTCTAACTCAGAAAAAAAACCAAACAAACAAGAACCAAGTTAAACCTGTTAAAACATATTTGATCAGTAGTTTAAACAGAAACCAAAGTTTTGAGTGCGTGTACACATGTATGTGCAATAGTAGCCCTAACACCTTCAAATACATTCTGCAATATTTGTTCTAAATGTATATATGTATGTATATATATTCACATATATACATATATATGTAATGAAGGCACACAACAGGATGAAATCATCCTGACACATCGCGCCCCCTAAATGTAGTGTTTGAAAATTACTTCTATAAAAAATGTGTAGGACCCTGAGCTTCCAGTAAAGTAGGAGGAGACATGTGTTCTCAGTGTCTTCAGTCCTCAGTGTCTTCTGTACTCAGTGTCTTGTAACGTTTGAGTGTTCGTACCAAATTTCACCAGCATTTGTTCAGGAGGCTGAATGTAAACACGAAACAACTTAATGTTCGTCTGTAAGTTTCTACGGAAAACTAGTCCCTCGGTACTACTCTATACTGCACATGGTCCTCAGGTCTTCACCCTCCTCCTGGTGTTCATCTGAAAGTACGTGTCCTCGCTCCTGCTCTTGCACTGCAGCGTCTTCTTGCTGAGGCTCGACTCAGGTTTCGCCACCACCACGTTTGCAGTGGATTTCTGTGGAACCAGAACCCGTCCTGTTGCTGGTCCAGTTGTCAATGGTTCAGGTTTTGATGTGCACTTGTTGGAGGGTGTGGTTTTGCTGGTTGGTTTTCTCGCTGCTGTTGGAGCAGGGGCTGTTGTTTTCTGACCAGCCCTGTTGGAGGAGCTGCCCCAGGGGACCCGCCCGGGGACAGTGGTTGGACATCGTGGTGATGCGACAGTCTTTGACAGGGCCATGCCCTTGGCTTTAGTTTCATTGCTCCTAGACTGAGAGAAGGTAGGTTTTGTTGGAGCTGGAGAGGCAGTCCTTGAGCTCGGGGTGGAGGTGACGGATTGTGGAGTCGTTGGTCTGGACGTCGTCGCTGCAGCGGCAGCTCTGGTGACCGTCCTCACTCGCCTGGCTGTCTCTAGATGAAGACGCAAGGCCGGGGACGCTGGACACCTCTGTGCAAGGCTGGAAGGTTGGGTGGAGGCCAGTGCAGTGCAACCAGCACTGGGTAAAGGTGGCCGGGTGGCAATTAGGGGGCTGGGTGCGGTGGGTGAGGAGCATGGGCTGGAGGGTTTGGGAAATTTTGAGGACGGCTCAGGACAGACTGGACTCCTGGGTTTGGAAGCAGGACAGCCTCGAGGCCTGACCTTCAGCTTGGCAGCAGAGTCAGTGGAGTCAGATGACGGAGCAGATGATGCAGGTGGGACTCGCCGCTGGTCAAGACTGCGGACACAGCCAGATGTAGGGGACAGTTTGGACGAACTCCCCACAGGCGTAGAGGGAGGGGATGAGAAACCCTTTGCGGAAACAGGAAGGGGCAGCTGTGTGGGCTTCTTGGGGGAGGAGGGTGTCAGCATCAGGTTCTTCTTCGGTGCTGGGGCCACACCTCTTCTGGTCAGGGTGGGTGTACAGGCAGGGGAGGCAACTGGAGGACGACCTGAGGAACCGGCAGAGGTTGAGGATTTACTGACCGAGCCGGAGAGAGACGAAGACGAGGAGGATGTAGAGGACATGAGGGTGTTGACTGCAGCTAGGGGGTCCATATCAGGTGGATAGTGTCCGTTTGAACTGCTGTGGTGACCCCCCAGGCCTGGGGGACCCTTCTGGAAAGACAGAATCTTTTGCTCCAGGGTGGTGAACTGCAGCACCCTCAGGGGATCGTACTTCATCAGGAAGCCCCGCAGCGTGTCCCAGCCTCCGCCCACTCGCACCATCACATGTTTCCCATGAAGCATCTGAGGACAGGAAACGAGTCAGGTGACTGAGTCTGTTGAAGACCATGGAATAAAAATTAGGGGCATGGACCTACTATATATTTTTTAACTCACCCTTATGAAGATGGTCTTGTCTCCAAGCCTGTAGCGTCCCTCGGACAGGTACTCAATGGACACTCTGTTTGTACAGTTACAGGGGGGGTCGTCCACTCCGGGCTCCTACAGAGAAAGAAGAAGTAAAAAAATATGTTGAAAATACACGTTTTTATATATCTATAAAGAGAATGTGTTCTGTGCGTGTGATGATGACTATATTGTTGTGTAACAGATAGTCACGGGTGTAGGCAGGACGTCACATGGTCAGTGGTGATGTGTCAAATCCCCTCTGGGGTGCAACTGAAGCGGCAAAGAAAACTGCCTACTACCTCCAACTGGGTCAGCACATGTGCTGCTGAACATCGAGCAAATGAACAGTAGCAATTTACATGGGGGCGGGGGGTGGTTTAGATTTTTTTATTAGATTAAATTAACATAAGTATGGTAAGTTTATCTGGGGGGGTCGATGGTCCATTGGTCTGCTGGTCAAATGGTCCGGTAGATCGATGGTCAGGTAATCAGGTGGTCAAGTCAGTGGTTCTGACTATACCTGATACCCATGGGTCAGAATCAGTGTTGGGCAAGTTACTTTATAAAGTAACTTATTACTTTACTAGTTACTGCTCTGTAAAAGTAACTAGTTACGTTACTAATTACTAAATTATAAAAGTAACTAATAACTAGTTACTTTACTTCAAAAACACATTAAACACATTTAGTGTTGTGTTCTGTAGCAACTAACATACTGAAGTGTAGAAATATAATAAAAACAAAATATATGTTTAGATATTTTGACAGGTGTGTGCTGCTGTAATGTGTTGCGTGTGTGCAAGACTGTTTATTTCCCTATGAGGCTATAAGACCCGCCCAGGTCTCTTTCTGATTGGCTTAGCCTGAAATGTTAACCTATGTCAACCAATCGACAGATAGTAACGAGTAAAGAGCCCCTTTACGCTGCAGTAACAATAACTGTGTTACTGAATGGCGTTATTAGTTACCGAGAAAAGTAGTTTCGTTACGTAATGGCGTTAGTCCCAACGCTGGTCAGAACTCACCCCAGACTGGTACAGCCCTCCGTGTTGGCAGCACACGCTGAAGGTCTTCACAGCGGTGGGGGGCTTCTCTGTCAGTAGACGAGTTTCCTCCAGTTCAATCTCCTTCTCTAGTTTGACCAACACTGGGGGCTCCACCCCATACCTGGTACAAACAGACAAAGGGGTTAATGTGATGAGAGCTGTTGTTACCAGACGGTGGAGTGGTGTTGTGTCTCAAACTCACTTGGAGACGATTCGGCCAATTTCCAGCAGACACAGACAAACCTGACGAGGTTCTCTGTGGAGAACTGAAGCAAAAGACACAGCAAACATCAGAGAACAAACTGATACAGAAACACCACAGTTCTCAGTTTGTCCTGTAGTACCACAGCAGCACCACTAGGGGTCAGTCTTTATACTGCTTGCAGGTGTAAAGTTGGTTCTGGTTCTGTTTGTGTTGTGGTTCTTACCCAGACCCTCGGACTCAAACAGGTAGGTCTCTTCCACACCGATGTGTCGGCACCAGGACAGGAAGTTGGCCGTGTTATCTCGTGCAAAGAAGGAACCGGGGGAGGCATTGCACTTACAGGAAACCTTCCTCGTGGGGAAGAGCTGGGGGAGAAAAACACATCACCATAAACCCAAGGTTCCCAGCCCCCCTGGTGGTCCGGGCCCACGGCCTCCTATAACTCTTACTTTGCTGAGTGCAGCGGGACAGCTGTGGGAAATCTTGGTCTGCAGAACACCGATGAGCTGACATAGTTTGACTCCGTTGTTAAGCTCCTCCATGAAGAACTCTGCCCTCACCTCCTCTCCTGCAGAACACATGGAAGAGAAGATGAAGACGAGCACCTGAAGGCAGATGGTGCTCAGTGATGACGCCAGTAAAACAGAACCAGTCATTGAATCAGAACATTTGTTTGAAGTTCTCCACGGAGCCTTGATTTGCCTGGTTCTGCAATCTGGCTGAGACTGATCGGTTCAGTGCCGCT
The DNA here is from genome assembly GCA_016785265.1 of Paraplagusia blochii. Taxonomy (NCBI): domain Eukaryota; kingdom Metazoa; phylum Chordata; class Actinopteri; order Pleuronectiformes; family Cynoglossidae; genus Paraplagusia; species Paraplagusia blochii. The sequence continues at coordinate 102,876 of JAFBJS010054833.1, read as the reverse complement.
TTATCACAGTCATGGCCAGAAACGGAGGAACTGAACAACATTCCTCATGAAAACACAGCAGACTCAGGTTCCAGTCAGACTCCTCAGGTTCCTCACTACTCCCATCTATTGTATGACTGCAGACAAAAAGTCTCAGTATAAAGACTCAGGTGGGTCACGTGAAGAATTAAGTATCTCTGCTGTTGTTGTGTTTCCAGGAAGAAATACCAGTTTCAAAATCTAATTACATAGAACAACCAGGTCAATGGTGCTTTAGAATTTCCCGGATCTGCTGTAAGTCTCCAGGCCCTGAAGAACTCCTGGGGCCTTGAAGGGGTTGAGTTTACCAGCCTTGAGAAAGTCTTCAGGCCTTGTCAAACTCCAAAGACATCTCCAGGCCTTTAAGAACTATCTAGGTCTTGAAGAACTCTCCAGGCCTTGAAGGACTCCCCTGGCCTTAAAGGACTCTCAATGCCTTGAAAAACTTACTAAGTCTTAAAGAATTCCCCAGGTCTTGAAGAACTACTTCGGCCTTGAAAAGCTCCTTAAGTCTTAAAGAAGTCTCCAGGGCTTTAAGGACTCCCCTGGCCTTGAAGGACTCTCCAAGCCAGGTATCTGTCCATGTGGCCAATGGGCAAACTAAGCCCACAGACATCTGGACCATGTTCTTAGAGTTGTTTAAACACAGTTCATCAGAGTGTGTCCTGTCACCTGCTCCCTACCCAGTGTGAGGAGGCCTTACCCAGCATGCCAGTGAGCCAAATGGCCAGATCCTCCTGCATGGGCACCAGAGTAGCTTCATGGCGGACCGCAAGCCACTGGTCATACTGGAAAACATCTGTGAGTCCAGGACCGTGTCGATGTTCTAGCCTGCCGCGGGGTCTCCAGGAACTCAACAAGGGACTGTTGAACTTCTCACCAAACCACACCTGCTGATGAGAACAACAAGAGATCAGTTGATATAACCTGGAAAACCTGTGAAGAAGGAGAAACACAAGAACATGGAACTGGTCTGTCTGGTTCTATAAGAGGTTTCTTAAAGGAACTGTGGAAGAAAAGTCACAGCAGACAGTTAATCAGTTAATGAGTTAATAATCTGGACTCTTAGTGAACAATGGCAGTAGTGTGAAAACAGGCAGGAGTTACGTCAATAACCCGCCCACATAGGACTATAATCCCCCCCTCACTTGACCATAATCCCCTCACACTGGTCCATAATCTCTACTCACTCTGTGTCACCTGATGGGACTTAGGTCTGCTGAGAACAGGAGAACTGATTTCTGCTTATTCTACCGAAGAACATCCATCAGTAATTCAGCGCAAGGTCCTGACCTGGAACCACTAAGACTTCCACAAACTGAGGAAGTTCTGTATGGAGTCTAAGACTTAGGACCAGAGCTCATGTCATATGATGTGGTTGTCATGGTAACGGTTGTGTCACTGTCTGACAACTACACACATAAAATAAAAACCTCTACACTGGAGATAAAGGAGAACCGGTACAATTGAAGGAGATCCAGTGGAGATGAAGGAGAAGCCTTTAGAGACTTTCAGGTCCAGTATAGATGAGGTTCAGGTCCAGTTTGGACTTAAGGCTTCCGTCCCAGGGACTTCCTGACTAGGCCCAACATAAACTAAAAGATATATCTTTGTGTCTCTGTTTTTGAGATGTTAATGTGTTCTGTCTGACAGTCACCACATCAATCTTAGCCCGTCTCCAAACTTCCCACGGTCTGGGTGCTTCACCCCTGACCTGTCACCATGAAAACTAAGCTGAGTGCTGTTTGGTTTGTCCAGGCTGAACTAACGGGGTCACATGACTCGACTGAAGTAACAACAAGAAAAGAGCGAGAGTCTCTCACTCATTTTTTTCCTTGTCTAACTATACAATACTTCAAGCTAGCAGCCTGTTAGCTGCAGCGTATGCAGAGTATGGGCGACATCTACAGAATAATTGCTGACCAGGTAGTTGGACACTGGTCCTGATCCAGTGTTTGGGCCTGTTCCATCACCGGTCCAAGTACAGTTACTGGTCCTGAACAAGCCACTAGTTCTTGTTCCATCATTTGTCTTGATACAGTCACTGGTCCTGTGCCTTCACTGGTCTTCACTGGATCCAGATGCTGATCCTGATCCAGATACAGTTGCTTATCCTGTTCCAGATTCTGGTCCTGATCCTGTCACTACTCCTGATACAACTGCTGGTCCTAAACCAGTTGCTCGTCCTGTTCCAGTCACTGTTCTTGTTCCATCATTTGTCCTGATGCAGTCACTGGTCTTGTTCCATTACTGGTCTTGATCCAGATGCTGATCCTGATCCAGTCATACATCCTGATCCAGTCATATATCCTGATCCAGATGCGGGCTCTGATCCAGTCACTGTTCTTGTTGCATCATTTGTCCTGATGCTGTGTCTGATCCTGATCCATCACTGGTCCAGTTCCATCACTGGTCCTGATCTATTCACTGGTCATGGGTCTGTGTGTTTGTGTCCAGATCAGAGACAGATGTTTGGACCATCGGAATGGGGTGAGGCTCATCCAGCCCAGAGATGCTGTCGTCCTTCTGACAGCTGTGAAACATGATCCACTTGTTTTGGACTTTCTGATGGTTTGAACTTGGGAAGAGGGAAGTGGGAGGAGCCAGGCGGGAAGAGAACATCATGGAACACATTCCATCCTCTCCCCTAAGAAAAATGTGGAGAAGGGAAACTCCTCAGGGTGTCAGCGTTGGAACGCCAGGCACGCCTCCTAACAATGGGATGGCATGCTGTAACATCAGTGGACCAATCACAGCAAAGGAGCTGAGTCACATGTCCCCAACTTCATCTAAATCATTGTCTGTGAGCTGTGTCTCTACTTCACTGATTGGCCTATTGATGGCGCTGTATCCAACAGATTATAATATGATGATACATGTAACATCCAAAAGACAGTAAAAATATTATCGAGAGTATTTCACGATGTGCCAACCACCAGGCCGTGGATCCTCAACAACCATAGGTTGGAATAAATCAATAAAGTGAAACTACAGTAATAACAGCTAACAAGAGATAGAGATGGACACAGTCCATCCTCAGAGTCCAACTCACCTGGATGTCTGTCTGGACAGCCATGTCTGTGGAGAAAGATTCACCTCTTCATCCTGTCAAAGACAGAGAGACAGACAATCAGAAAGGGACGATCAGACAGAAACAAATAGTCAGACAGTCAATTAGACAGGTATTAGACTCCCGAGCCACAATGGGTCCCAGAATTGGACACGGGGGCAGAGTCAGGACCAGAATGATGGAGCAATAGCCTTTCTGACATCATCTACTGGGTAAATGCAGGCATTGCAGGTAAAAGGCAGTGATAATGTGACAATGATAATATAAATAAATTATTTAATTTGGACAAAGTTGGCGGGCTGCATTAAAATGATTAATGGGCCGCATACGGCCCCCAGGCCTTAGTTTGCACATTCCTGTTCATAAACACATAAAAAAAACTCTTCCGTTTTTGACAGTTTGTTCTCAGTTCATGAGTTCAATACATGTTTGCGTTAGTTAGCTAGCAGACCCTCAACAGTTCCACAGCTGGACCATCCACTTTATGTTCTTTGTTTCTGACTTAAGTTCCCACAGAACCACAACCTGTTTCAATCTAACCTCAGTAGTATTACTTTGGGAATATTTCTTCAGGTGTATTTACACGGTACTCATACTTCAGGAGTATCATTTCAGGAGTATTTCTTCAGTGCTAATAATTCAGAAGTATCACTTTATTAGAATAACTGTGGTAATACTACTCTAAAAATATTGGCACTATAGTACTAAATACTAATATATAGTAATATATAGTAATCTTACATTGGTAGTGCTACATCAGGAGTATTATCTCTGTAGTACCTCAGTAGATCCATCCACTATTAGTTCTTTGTTTCTGACTTAAGTTCTCACAGAACAGTTTATTGTCCTAGTGCTTTGGGGGATAATGTTGGAAGTTCTACTTGTGGGTTGACGTTGGAGGTTCTACAGTGGAGGGAGCAGCAGACAGGATGTGACAAACAGACCTGAGGGGCTGAGGGAGGAGGTTGAGGGTGGAGAGGAAACACAGTGTAAGATGATCAGACTTTCTCACCAGGAAGTATCAACGCTGCGCTGAGGTCCCACCCCCTGCGGCCTTTCCCACACAGGGAATGAAGGATCACCCCCACACCCTAACCCTAACCCTAACCCCACCCCCTCTGTCCCTGAAGGTTGGTGTCTGACAGTGGGTGGAGGTGAGGAGGGAAATCACAAACTCGCAGGTCCTAATGACACACAGCTGAGGCAACACTGAGTACTACAGCACTACACTACTACAATATTACAGCACAACACTACACTAATAGGGTATCACAGTGCTACACAACTACTACAAGACTACACTACTACAGCACAACAGCACTACAACACGTTACTACAGTACTGCATAACTTCTACAGTGCTACAGTACTACAGCAGTACACTACTACAGTACTACAACAATACTACACTACCAGAGGACCAATGTTAATATTATTATTATTAAAGTGCTACAACAGTAATACAACACAGTATTACTACTACAGCATCACACTACTACAGCACTACACTACAGAACTACAGCAGTACAGTACTACAACAATACTACACCACTTGAGCACTACAGTGCTAAAGCACTACCACAGCACTATCCTGCTACAATGCTACAGTACTACAGCACCACAGTACTACATCAGAGTACCAGTAAACACCCCTTCTCCAGTTCCCCACTGACCCACAGAGTGTTCTCCACCAGTGATGGCTGTGGAAACTTGTTCTCTGCAGTATCTGTTTGTGCTGATACTACTGTGGAGTACACCACCAGAACACATGCAGACACAGTGACAGCCCCCCTCCCGTCTCCCCCGGTGACCACTGCAGCCTGGGGCAGGGAAGATGCAGAAGTCAGAGCCTGAGACAGGACAGTGGAGCGAGCAAGGATGACATCACGAGGATGACATCACATGACGACTTACCTCAGAACCACAAGGTAGGGTCCAGAGAGAGAACAGATCCAAACCCAGAACCCGAACAGACTCTGACTCAGAAGAACACGGACTGGCTGAGACCAGCTGCTCCGAGCTTTGAGTCCACCAGAGGAGGGAAGAGGAGGAGGAGGAGGAGCTAAAGGAGGAGCCCACAGTAATGAAGTGGCTTCGCTTCACTAAGCTACAGCCAGCCCCCCAACCCCTCGGCCCCCCACCCCTTGACAATTCTGTCACAGCAGTCCATCCAACAAAGACTCCATTGTTCTTTCAGATTGATAGAAAGAGAGAAAAACTGTCTGTCTCTATGAACCTGTCTCAATATGACTTCAGTAGTATTACTTTGTGAATATTTCTTCAGGTGTATTTACGCAGTACTACTACTTCAGGAGTATTATTTTAAGAGTATTTCTTCAGTGCTAATAAATGAGGCGTATCACTTTGTAAGAATAACTGGTAATACTGTGGTAATACTACTTTAGAAGTATTGTTTCAGTAGTACTACTTCTGGAATATTACTTGGTAGTGCTATCTCAGGAGTATTATCTAAATAGTACAACTTCAGTAATATTACTTTGGGAGAATTACTTCAGCAGTATATCTTCTGTAGTATTTCTTCAGAAGTACTACATCCAGAGTGTCACTTCAGGAGTGTTTCTTCAGTAGCACTCCTCTGGTAGCATCTCTTCAGTAGTATTCCTTTAGAAGTACTCCTTCAGGAATAATACATTGGGAATACTACTTCAGAAGCATTACTTTAGGCGTATTATTTCATATTTTTGAGGCATGCGTGTTTACTGCTACATAAAGGAACCACTAAGAACTACTTCATGGTACTAAAGTGAAATATGGATGACAGTGTCATTGAAGACCAGTAGATGGGCTCGGCCAGGGATGGACTAGGGAGTGAGCTCTGACCTGTAGGAGAAAGTGGTCAGAACAGGGTACTGTTCTGTTCTGGAACTAAAGTCCAGTGGGGTCCAGGTTCAGAACAGCTCCATCATGGACCACAGTGGTTCAAACACTGCCAAATGTCAAGTGGGACAAAAGAGCGGGAGAAACAAACAAAACCAGTCTGTCAAACTGTGGGGGGGTGGCCTATGGAAAGGCCAGGCTGCGACATTTTGACACCACGCACATTCTCTAGCGGTCACCAAAAGTTCTGACAAACCATGGCTCTATTCAGAACCTTTCCTTGTTCCTTCCGCGGTTGCTGCAAATGTTTTGGGCTGATGACCCTTAACCGCTCATCACGTCCTACAGAAGGTTCAGAAGCTTGCCAACATGAGGGCGGGGTGTGTGTGGCAGCCCACACAGTCCACCTGCCGTGGAGACACAGGAACCTAGAACTGAACACAAGAGTTACAGTTCAGGTTTCTGTTTGTGTGTTGTTCCCTTTGTGAACGCTGACACAGGAGCTGGGAAATGGGGTTTTGTTCACAGGGTGTAGTCAGGGTGTTCCCTGAGGGGGAGGGGAAGTGGAAGGAGTACCTGTGCATATTACTGCAAATATTCCTAGGTCACTTTTGTACTTCACAGATGAATTGGATAGATTGCAACTGGATATACAGTATATGTTTATACATACATATATCTTCTTCTTTTCCCTTAGACTTGTCCCTTATTTATTATTACCAGTCGACATATAATCAATAAATGAATCAATGTAATTCGACCTTATTTGCACCTTAATATATATATATATATATATATGTATATATATATATATATACATATACATATATACATATATATACATATATACACATATGTATATATATGTATATATATATATATACATGAGACAGATATACACACACATACACACATACATATATACACATATATACACATAAATACATATACATACATATATATATACATATATGCATGTATATATACAGTACATACATACGTGTATATACTATATATATATATATATACACATATGTATTGTATAGTACACGTTAGGTTGTTGTAAGTTGTTGTAGTAGACATGACTCCCCCCAGTCCCCTCAGACCACCCTAATCATATAAGAGGATTCGTTCTATTCCAGACGAAGGGTGGGCTTGGGGGGCGGGGGGCAGGTGTTCACCTACATTACAGTCATGACAACAGCAGCACGTGGAGCTGCTGTGCAGCCTGCAGCAGAGCATGGAACCACCCGTGTGGAAGAGCAAAAATGAAAGGAAACACATTATGCAATGAGAGGTGATGTCATCGGGACTGTGTGTGTGTGTGGAGGGCTGGGGGGGCGGATCTGCCCTGGGGGGTCAGTAAAGAGAACACAGCTGGACAGGGAGTTGGGTTTTTATTTTAACATTTACATGGGTGATATAACTGAGGCACTGAGCAAAAGTCTCAAGTACTTTTAGCAGAAGACCAATGGTATCAAAAGCAGGAACCCATCAGTACCGACTACAGGAAGCCAATAGAACCAACAGCAGGAGTCCATTAGCGCCAACAACCTTAACTCAAAAGTTCTAATAGCAGGAGCTAAACAGTATCAACATCAGGAACCCAACAGTAATGCAAAATTATTACTAGCTGTTAACAAATGGTGTCAAACGCAGGAACCCAACAGTACCAACAGCAGTAACACAAAAGTACTAATGCCGGGAGCCAAGCAGTTTCAACAGCAGGAACCCAATGGTACCCGCAGCAGGAGCCCAACAGTATCAACTGCAAGTACCCAATAATACCAACAGTAGGAACCCAAAAGAACTAATAGCAGGAGCCCAACAGTTGGAACATAATGGTACCAACAGTAGGAACCTAACGGTATCAAACACAGGAACCCAACAGTAACAACAGCAGTGACCGAAAAAGTACTAATGGCAGGACAGTTTCAGCAGCAGGAACCCAATGATACCAACAGCAGCACCCCAACAGTATCAACAATAGGAACCTAATGGTACAGCAAAAACCCAATGGTACGAACAACAGGAACCCAATGGTACCAACAGCAGGAACCCAATGGTACCAACAGCAGGAGCCCAACAGTATCAACACCAGGAACCACACAGTACCCGCAGCAAGTACCAATAATACCAACAGTATGAACCCAAAAGAACTAAAAGCAGGAGTCCAACAGTAGGAACCAAATGGTACCAACCATAGAAACCTAACGGTACCAACAGTAGGGGCCTGTATCAAACACAGGAACCCAAAAGTACTAATAGCAGGACAGTTTCAACAGCAGGAACCCAATGGTACCAACAGCAGCACCCCAACAGTAGGAACCTAATGGTACAGCAAAAACCCAATGGTATCAACAACAGGAAACAAATAGTACCAACAGCAGGAACTCAATGGTACCAACAGCAGGAACTCAATGGTACCAACAGCAGCACCCCAACAGTAGGAACCTAATGGTACAGCAAAAACCCAATGGTATCAACAACAGGAAACAAACAGTACCAACAGCAGGAACTCAAAGGTACCAACAGCAGGAACTCAATGGTACCAACAGCAGCACCCCAACAGTAGGAACCTAATGGTACAGCAAAAACCCAATGGTATCAACAACAGGAAACAAATAGTACCAACAGCAGGAACTCAATGGTACCAACAGCAGGAACTCAATGGTACCAACAGCAGGAACCCAACGGTACCAACAGCAGGAACCACACAGTACCAACACCAGGAACCACACAGTACCAACTGCAAGTACCCAATAATACCAACAGGATGAATCCAAAAGAACCCAACAGTAGGAACCTAATGGTACTAACAGCAGGAACCAAAAATACCAACATTCTTCTTTGCCAACAGTTCTGGGGTTCTTCTGGTACTGTATGGTGCATTATCTTAGAGGTGGTGTCACTGTACCTGAGGACCTGAAGACCCTACAACAGCCCCCGCCCCACCCACCAACTACACCAAAGACCTCAACTGACAGAACTCTGAAGTATCTGTACTTCAGAGTCCACTGACACTGTACTCATTGCAGTACTCTGGTATGTACCAGCTGACCCTCCTGTGGTCCACACCAGGTGGGCTGTGACACAAAGCTCATCTTAGAGGATGACTTGATCTGGTCTACATCTGTTGGCTCTGATCCTCCAACAGGGATTAGTACCGTGCCCCTAGACCAGGCAAGGGCAAACTTTTTGACTCGCGGGCCACTATTGGTCCTAAATCTGGACACTGGGGTGAGACCAGAACAGAAACATGGAGTATTTGTTTGAACTAGGATAGATGGTATGTAAAAGTCATGTATAAAACCTAAATCCTTCATTTCTAATACCATTTATGATGCCATCTACTGGGGAAATGCATTATTGCAGGGAAAAGGCAGAAGTATAATGATAATATAAATAAAGTACTGAGTTTTAACAGGGATTGCGGGCCGCATTAGAAAGCTCCACAGGCTGCATCTGGCCCCCGGGCCTTAGTTTGTCCATCCCTGCCCTGGACAGTACCAGGAATCAAATTTTGTTTGTCCCAGCAGGTGTGGGCGTCATGTGGGCAGCGACCCACTTCACGGACGTCAAGTCTTCACTTTTCTTCCTTTATCAGGTCGAATGCAGTAAATATAAAATGACAGACGCTGCCTGTGTCTGTCCGCATACATTTACAGACACACAGACGTATACAAGAGCAACGACGTGACGTGACGTCGATGTTTTTTTTTTTCCACGTCAACAGCCACGAGGCTCCGTCCTGGGAGAAACCGTCAGAAAATTCCTTCACTTTAGGAAATCTCACCACTTCCTCCCGAAGAAGATGATCACGGTCAGTAATGATGAAAAAAATCTAACTCACCGGAAACAGAAAAGAGTTTCGAGTAGTCTTTCGGGTCTTGATTTACTGTCTCTACTTCTCTGATCCAGACTGAAAAAGTTCCTGTGGCTCCTGCGGTCACTGCGTGACTTTTCCTCCGTTGCTCTGGAGCTGCACGCTGAGACTTAGTGTTTGCGGAAAGCGCTGTTCGAACCAACCAATAAGAATGCCGCTCCTTCCGCTGGGGGCGTGTCCGCCGAGTCTGCCCTGATCTGAGTTCAGCTGATCCAGAAGGAAAGAGTCACCAGGTCAAAATAAGTCCTAACAAGTCATAACACCTGGATGATTATGTTTCTGAAACACACAGAACACTTGGAATAACGACCAGAACCCCAGAATCAGAACCAAAACCTCGGACAAAGATCATAGATCCAGGATCTGAACTATAAACTCTGAACCAGAGACCAGGAACTATAGATACAGGACCAGAACCGTAGACAAAGGTTATAATCATAGGCCCAGGACCATAGATTAGTGACCATAGTGCCTGGACCACGATTATGGACCCAGGACCATAGACCCCGGAGCTAGACTATAGAAAACAGGAGCACAGACCCGGGACCAAGACAATAGACCCAGCACCAGGACCATAGACTAGGGACCACAGTGCCTGGACAAGGATTATGGACCCAGGACCATAGAAAACAGGAGCATAGACTTGGGACGAAGACAATAGACCCGGTACCAGGACCATAGACCAGGGACCAAAGACCAAGGACAACGGACCATAGACTCAGGACCAGCACTGTAGACCCTGGTCCAGGAACACAGACTAAGGACAACAAACCTAGAATAAGGACCATAGACAGGCATTATAGGCCCAGGATCAGGATCATAGACCTCAGACTAAGACCATAGATCCTGGACCAGGATCATAGACACAACACCAAGATAATAGAAAAGAGGAGCACAGACTTTGGACCAAGACAATGCACCTAGCACCAGGACCATAGACCAGGGAGCAAAGACCAAGGACCATGGACTAGGGAACAGGGACCCAGACTCAGAAACCAGGACTTTAGACCATGGTCCAGGAACACAGACCAGGGACAACAAATCCAGAATAAGGACCATAGACCTTAACCAGGACCAAAAACTGTAGTTATAAACTAACTACTACTACAAACACAGAGTCTGGACACATTCAGAACAATATTTCTGTCTCTGAATCTGGTTGGTCCTGAGGGAGGTTTTGGGTTTCAGCCTCACCCAAACCCTGACAGGTTCTACGACAAACTGTGATACAAAGACAGTTGTCTCACTTTGAACCAGTTGGGGCTTTCAGAGGAGAACAATGATGGGTTATGAGGACCATACACAGAACATACAATAGAAATAGTGGTAGAAAGGAGAACTGTACATACTGTCTATAGACAGGTACACCAGGACTCTGACAGTGTTGTGACCTGTTACTATGGTGACCTAACCTCGTTTCATGCACTAATACTACCAGAGTAAACAACTCTACTGCGCACCCCACATTAGTACTAATACAGTAATACGTCTGTAGTAGAGTAAACAGCTCAAGATCATCACCTGCTGCTGTGTTCGCTGATCCTCCTCCTAATCTGACAGGATCATTCTCACTCTCTCCACAGACCATGTGTTTTCCCAACACGGGTTCTCAATACACAACACTTTCAGACATAACTCCTAGCTGCCAGAAGAGGGCGACATTTCCCACCAAATCTTCAGCCTCATCATTTTGGAACAGTGAACGACCTGAAGAATGGAGACCACAGTAAGGAGTATGGACCGCAATTAACGCCAGTCGCTGCCCCTCCCGCCCCCCTGCCACCTTCTGGCTCTATTGTCTGGGTGCTTGGAAGCAGCTTTGGCTGACTGTCCTAGTTGGACCATATGTCAGAGGACAGCTTTGCTGCGTCCTCAGAGTGATAACCCTATACTGAAGAAGCAGCGAACGGGAGATCATCTATTTCTTTAAAATAAAAGACCGGAAGAAGCCACAACCAATCAATGAGGATTTTAATGATGACGCAGAGCCAGGCGAGCACGCAGTGGTTAACCTAGACACTTTCTGGAATGGAAATGTTTTGGAGCAGATCGTAACGTATTAATGACAACAAACGATATAAAGAGAGTTTACAGACAGAAGACAGAATAGGCAGAAGACAGGAGACAGAGGTGGAGGAGTTAAAGATGCTGAGATTCTCTTTAGGAGAGGATGGACAGGATCAGGAATGAGGTGATTAGAGGGACAACACAGACAGGAAGGTTTGGAGAAAAAGCTAGAGAAGACAGATTGAGATGGTTTGGACAGTGGATACATTGGTAGAAGAATGATCCTAGAGTTGGAGCTACCAGGTAGGAGACAAAGAGGAGATTGATGGATGCAGTGAAGGAGGACATGGAGGTAGTTGGAGTTAGAGTTGAGGATACAGAAGAGACAGGGTGAGATGGAAATTGTTGACTCGCTGTGGCAATCCCTGAAGAAGATAGAAATAAATATTCATCAAATGCATTTATGCGTGGACTTATTTATGTGTTGTTGAAACACGTCTAATTTACAAGATCACGTTTTTAGGACTAAATTCCTCCTGAAAAAGGTTTGGAAAAATTTGCAGTTCCATTCGAGACCACAAGGAGGTGCGACATCCTTTAAAACGGTACTAGAAATAAATCTAAATCAGCGTTTTTCAACACACTGGATAATTTCCCACGGTACACCTGGCTATATCTGTATATCAGTGGTTGATAAACATTGCTCAAAAATAAAAGAATTATCTTGCGTAGAATACACAAAAAAGAGACCAATAAACAATGGACTTAACCCTGGGGTTTAACTACAAGTCAGTAAACAGTAAAACTGTTGACTGCTCTTTACTCTCCTACCTTCATGTCTTGTATTTAAGGTATGTGTGACAGCAGGACTATTCTGTGTTAAGTACAGTACAGTATTAATTGTGTGTATTCATTCAATCGCATTAATTAAACATTAGCTGCTCCCTCTGACCAGGTTTTGGCTGATTACTCAAGGGTACTTCAAGCTGCTGGCACAATAATTGAGTCAACATAGTTACCTGTGATTCCCTTATTTATTAAATGTACACACAGACACATACAATATTATTTGTTATTTATTTGAATCTGGACTATATAAATAAAATTGACTTGACATACACAAGCGATTTGCAACTAGTAAACCGTGACCCAAAAATAGGTTTTTTACACATTTAGACAAAACATAAAAAAGTGTTTTTAGTAACTGGGACAATGGTGGCCAAGTGGTTCAAGAACTAGACTTGAGTCCAGAGATTCTCAGGTTAGAGTCCGCTAGGTGCCAGGTACTGAGGTGCTCTGACCATGGCATCGTCCCCACCCACTGCTCCCTGGGCGCTGAGTTAAATGCAGGGTCATATATTGTTGTGTGCATGAGTATAGAATAAGAGTATAGTTACTGAAGTGTTAATAAATGTTATGTAAAATAAATAAGTTGGTTTTTTTTCTTGGGTTGCAGTTTGCCATTTAGAGCTGATGGAGGGTCCTGATGACAGACTGAATTAGGACCACTTCTCCATGCATTAAGTCCAGTCAACGACTAATGACTTCCGCTCCCTTATTGGTCCGCACACCCCATATTTACCATCATCGGCAAAATCTCTGGATCTGCCAATGATTCGCGTACAAATTGAATATAATTGAGCGTACATAATCTGTTTTGACAGGGTATGTCAATACCTTTAGAAGGGACACTGGATTAAAAACCGAACATCGTGATATTTCTTTTATTTCAGAAACCCGATGACTGACTGTCACACGCACTGATAACATCAACGCGTACAAACGGACTCAACTGGAAAGGAGTTGTAATTTTCCGAATTAAAATACGTAGCATTAAAAACGTAAACACGCGAAAATAGCAGTAATTAATATTAGAAGATAAAAGTGCTGGACATGTTCATGTAGCCTCGGTTAGCTACCCTAGCTAACGCTTGTCTGCCATAAAAAGGCAGATTTGATAAGTAATTAATAACTGTGTGTTATTTCATGTACGTTTGGCAACGTGTAATGTATGTTTTTGTTAGATTTACAGTGTTGTAATTATCCGTTAAAGCTGAAAAAAGTGCAAAACTGAAACACGACAGGTTAGCGGGTCCGCCACTGTGGCTGGAGCTAACGCCCGACCCGCACATCGGCTAAATCCCAAAAAATACGCTCATGTTTGATATTATAGATGAGTTAAAGCCGAGGAATACTCTGTAGAAGCAAAATAAGTAAATAGGTAATTGGATTGAAAGCTCCTCGGAAAACATCCGTTGTTTTTGGGTCAGAAAAAGTCGTTTTCCCGGATCGGCGAGAGAGCGCAGCAGCGGCTCGTTAGCCCAGAACTGGGCTGACGGAGCGGAGTCGAACAGCGTGAGATCGACTTCGCTCTGTCGCAGTGGGTTCGCGAAGAAAAAAAGGAGCTCCGTTCTAAAAACTATAACCGAGCAGAGTCACTTTTTCGCTGTCTACTGTCAATTCCTCAAAATGGGGTCGGCTAACGTACATCTCCGCCATTTTGTGACAGGTTTTCATTGAGCAAAGGGGTACGTGTAATGGTTGAATGTAACCCCATCAACGAGATATCCGTCTGACAGTTGGATGTTGAAGGGATCAGCGGGGCCGTTCAATCATCGCGAGAGATTAATGTCGTCGACAAGTCGTCAGCAAGGGACACGGGATAAAGGTTTCAAAGTTTATTAGCTACAAATCTGCAACGTGAAAACAAAAAATCCGAGTCAAGTCACCGCAGGAGAACGGAACTCCGACGGAATACAGCCATATTTATTATAATGCAGGAATAAACGTCAAGAATGAAATAACTATAAATAATTATTTCCAAATATGAAATGACTAAGTAACTATGAAAAAAATCTTCATATAAATGGAAAAATCTTAAGTGAAAAAAATAACATTTCTTAAATTAAATGTCTTGTTTAGAGCAATGTTTCCCAGTTTAAATGTCTTGTACTGTTTTCACGTTAAGTTGTGGCAGATAAATACCCCTTAATGAAATTAAATTTCCGGTGTTCGGAAATATTTTCCTACCTATAAAATCTTCCTACCCAAATGAACTGTGCATGGACACAAGGATTTCTCAAGTGCACCCAGCCTATAACTTTCTGCTACCAGATCGGTATAAAAGGTTAGAATCTTGAACCATTGACTCTGCATCATTTTGAGTTTATTGTTGTTATCTTCACTGAGAAAATATTTCCTAATCAAATATAGTTGCATTATTGATGATGGAATCCTAGCCATTCTATTGTTAAGTTATTTTGTTGATATGGGTATGGATCAAGTGGAAGTAATAGACAGATGGGGCCAAAACACTATTTCTCTGCGACCCGGCACCGATTCACCCACGGACCAGTACCGGTCCCTGGCCCAGTGGTTGAGGACCACTGGTTTAGGTGAGAATGAGGGGATAACGTCAGAGAATGACAGCCAACTTTAACTATTTTACTTTTTCTCTAGACAGTTTAAAGTTAAATGTTGTATGTTTTTAATGTAAACTATGATCATATTCTATCTATTTTCTTTCTAATGATTTGAAAATAATTAAATGTATTTATATTATTACTGTAATTTTAAAATATTTTCTGTATATTTTATAAAACTCCAGGGTTATATTATTTTAAATATCTAGTAACACTGAATTCTGAACTTTGAAAAAAAGTCACCGACATCCGAATTCTACTACTATTGTCTTTTAATAGCTTTTAATCTGATAACTAATGTTATATGGGTTGCAAACATACATTTGACTATTACTAAAATATTAATAAATATTGTGTTTATCACCAATATTTAGGTCCCCTTGTGTTTTGTTTCGTTTCTCCCTAAAACCAAATAATTTCAGTGAGAAAAAAAATCAAACCAAAACTTTGAGTCTATACCAGTAGCACAGTGTAAAAAAGTTTACTCCATTTGCCAAATAAAAAAAAAATAAAGAAAAAGTTATTGTTTTTCTGGCCTGACAAAAAAACCGCACAACCTCTAAAATGTACCATAACAAAGAAGTTACGTTCGCCGTGTTTTCCCTTCCCCCACGGGACATTTCCGAGTGTCTCCCGACTCGTTTTCCAAACATACGAGTTGTCAGACGGTCCCTAGAAAATAAAACAGTCTCTATTGTTCAACACCCGCTCTGCTCTGGACGCTGCAGTGCCGCTGTCGAACGCAGAGGGCGCTGCACGCATGGCAGGCCGAGCTCCGCGGCCTCCACATCTTTTTGTCTGAGAACTGGATCCCTCTGCCGCTCTACAGTGTGTGCAGTAGCCTCCGAGCTGCGTCGGTAACATACTGTCAAACCACTTCAGACGAACACAACCGCGACCAAAAGCGTTCATTCAACACCTTCCGTCATGGCGCTGCTCATCCGCCGGTAATTCGCTCGTATTTATGACTGTTTGTGGCAACTTGGATCGGGTTGGTTGTGTGTGTGTGCATCAGTCTTCACTAGCGAGCTGCCGCTCTTCTTGCTATCAGCTATTTCTTTAACTTTTTAAACACTCAGCTTCGCGAATGACTGAGCGCCGGCGGAGTATGGGATCATTGGTGTCTTAAGAAGCGACTCGAGTGTAGCTTTCAACGTTTTTGCATGTGAAAACAATGGCAAATTCGACGGGGAAAAATCCAGACCAGCGGAGGAAAGGACAGGCTTTCCTGGACGAGCTGCGGCAATTCCACCAGAGCAGAGGGTGAGACTGGGGCGGCTTTATTCGCAACAAATCTAACTTTAATTATCAATTGCACATGACTGTGACCGGAGCACGGTTGTTCCTCAAACGTTCGTGCATTGATTTTCTGCCTTTTTGCTCCAGAACACCGTTCAAGAAGGTTCCTATCGTGGGTGGGAAGGAGCTGGACCTCAGCGCTCTCTACATCAGAGTGGTTTCTTTAGGCGGATTTGCTAAGGTGAGTGGGAACCAAAAGTGTCTTTTCTCCACACTCCGGGACTCCTCCGTGGACCACTTTACAACTCTGTGTCTGAGCGCCGGGACAGTGTGACACACCGGTGAGGGAAGCGTCGGCGGCTCGGTGTCGGCCTGCTGCCCGTTTGCAGTGAATCTCCGTCTACTGTGGGGCTGGTGTTGTTGTGTGTGCCTTGAATCGAGAGTCGAGCCGCTCGGACTCAGAGTGCAGTTGGAGCCACTCAAAATTAGCGGGCACGTTGAACATCGATTATCGGCACTGAGCCCGGCCTCGGGAACCGCCGCGGAGGACACGGCGCGTCGCCCTGGCTTTTGCCGGCACTTTTGAGCCCGGGAAAGCTGGCGTTTTCTATCTAGCCTGAGCCATCTTTCTTCGGCTCCATGGCTGCTCTGTACATGTAGGCCTCACAGGCCCGGGGAGTGAAGACACTCGACCGCCGAGTGTTAAAAGCTGCCCTGAAATAAAACGACTCGGCGCGAGTTAACACGTTATTGTAGAAAAACACAACAGGACACTGGTTTGGACTGAACCGACGTTGGCTTTTGGACTAAAACCTCCAGAGTCACGTTAACCTGTTAGCAGTAGTGCTAACTAGCTTCAACTGTAACGATATTTTGGTGGGACTCAGACTCCGTGTACTCACAGATGTGTTAAATGTAAATATAGTTGACTTGTAAACAAACTGGTTGCCGGTTCAACTCTTGCGCTGAATGCGCGGGTCCAGCCGGGCTCAGTGTCGACGGCTTTCAATGTGTTTTTTCTCCAGTTTGTTGAAGTTATTGATCAGTGATTGTGCTGCTGTTGTTGGAGGGACCTGTAGCAGAACAGATGGTTGCGGTCTAACCGCTCTTTTTCTCAGTCGTTGCTGCTCCTGCTGCTGCTGCTCTGTTATTTATTTATTTTTCTAACTACCAACTCTTCTCATTTCCTGCTCACAGGTCTCCGACAAAAACCAATGGACCGAACTTGGAGAAGACTTCCACTTCCCCAGAGGCTGCTCCAACGCCGCGTTCGCTTTAAAACAGTACTACCTTCGGTGAGTAGCGTGGCTGCCGCGCTCTGTTCTCTCGGGGACCATGTGGTGAGTGTTTACAAATGCAGTCGGCAGGACTCGGCCTCTTCCTCCGTCTGCTGCCGTCACAGACCAGGTACGGTCCGGTGTTGACCACCTCCTCCTTCAGTAGATGATGTTTGGCTTCGTCCAGCTGTAGATGACCCCTGGTCCTGACCAGGGTCAGAGCAACTGATGGACGTATCTGTGTTGTCCTTGTTGAATTGGCAGTGTTGACTGATCCGTGGTCTGTGTGAGATGTTTAAGGTCATCTCTGTCTCAGTGGTGTGGAACCTTCGATCTTGCCCAGAAAGGTTCGCCCTCTGGGCACGATTCCCGAAGAGTCCCGAATCCCAGTTAGGGAGGTTGGCCTTCAATGGTTTCCCCATCTGGAGGAAGGTGCAGGCAGGTTCAGCTGGTACAGAGGTGTAGTGGGATTTGTGTGGCATTTGTGGAGACTGCTGCCCTTTTCACCTGGTAAAGAATAAATGGGTGAAAATGGATGGATAAGATGTTTGCATGTCATGTTAAATCTGTCAGTCTAATTCACAGTGTTATAATACACATCATTTATGCATTTATTATTTTCTTTAATCCAAAGCAAAGAATGACTGACATTGATACTGATCCACTGGACGCTGGTTCCTGTCTTTTACGTTTGTTTGTGTGAGATGTTTAAAGTCAGCTTTGCTTTGTCCCAGAGTTGGTGTCTCTCAGTGGTGTGAAACTCCGGGGTTCACCTTCTGGGAAAGATCGAATCCCAGTGAGGGAGGGTGGCCCGCATTGGTTCCCTCTCCTGGAGGAAATGGAGGGTTCAGGTGGTACGGAGGTGTAGTGTAGTGTGGTGTGTGTGTCATTGGTGGAGACTGCTGCCCTTTTCACCTGGTAAAGAATAAATGAGTGAAAATGGAAATGAATGTTTGCTTATCATGACAAATCTAT
The DNA here is from genome assembly GCA_016785265.1 of Paraplagusia blochii. Lineage (NCBI taxonomy): Eukaryota > Metazoa > Chordata > Actinopteri > Pleuronectiformes > Cynoglossidae > Paraplagusia > Paraplagusia blochii. Next base: position 84,145 of record JAFBJS010054833.1, on the reverse strand, counting down.
GACAGTCTAACCTACTGTGTTATGATACACTTGCATTTTTGCATTTGGCAGTTTTTCTTTTTGTATCCAAAGCAACTTTGGAAGGATTGACATTATCAAGCTTGTGGTTCCTCCTCTCTTCTCTGCGCTGTGTTTGAGGCAGCTCCTACACTATGAAACCACATACTAACATACACCAGCTCAACAAATGTCCACTAAACAGGGTTGGTGGTGATGAGGATAGTAGGTCAGAGCAGGTCTCCTGTAGTTGGAGCTGCAAACTCAAACAATGAATGAATGCAAATAAAAAAGACTTTTTAACCAGCTTTGGTTCTTTCTGTTGAGTAGTTTCCAAAGCTGGAGTTTGATGGTAGGATTGAAATATACTTAGTGGTATTGATGCCCCCCCCTTCCCCAGGGTAGATGCTGCTCTAGGGTGTTAAGCTCAAGGTGCGGTTGTGATGTTCCTTGGTGGCGTTGGCCCATCTTGCAGTGACTTCTTCTGGCTCTTCAGCTCACACTGATTGTTCCCATCAGCAGCACCTGCCTCTGAGGGATTACCCCCCCAGGTGGGCAGACGCTTGTAGCTCTCAAGGATATTTTAGGGACAGTAGCGAGTGTGTTCTGTTAGTTCTGCGACGGTTGTGAAGTGGTGTCAGTCTGGGAGAACGCTGAGCGCTGCTGCCTTCAAGCTGATGATCCTGCTGCTCTGGCCGTGGTGCTGTGAGGCAGACGCTGTAGTAACTCCAGCCGCTGAGACAGTCCTGAGGTTAAGTCCAGTCCCTGCATGACTGGGTTAGAGTACCTTTAAGATAGTTCCTCTTTGAAAAAGTTTTGTCTGAGAAATGCGGTTTGCTAACTTGTCTCAGAAAGTTCTTCACTGCTGTAGGGTCAGTGAATATTCCTCCTGTGTCTGTTTGTGTTCAGGCTGAGTCAGTGATAGTCACTCATTAATGCTGTAGTTCAACCTCATTACCCAGGTGGTAAATGCATTATAGGAAATGGGCCAAACATCTGGGTCCAGCACTGGTACTGCACCAGTACTGAAGGTTAAAAGAGAGTATTTTCAAACTAGGGCTGAGTGTTGTAGTTACTGTAGTCCAAGAGTGCTGACAGTAAAGACTCTGTTGCTTTTCCATCTGAATGTCAGGTTACTAACATTGAGGGATCTACATTTGGAATGACTTGGGAAGAAATAAAATAAAGAAACACCAGGAGGATTGGACAGGGAATTGGAGATTAAAATAAATCAAGACACTGATGGAAGAGATCAGGATGTTTACCAATATAAAAAAAAATTGCTAGTTTAAACCAGTGGTTCTCAACTGGTGGGTCCCGACCCAAAAGAGGGTCGCAGACAGCTGGTCAAAAATCAAAATAATGTGAATCAGCTGTTGGGCATATGTTTTTCTCAGAAAATCTCTTATTTTGAAATGCACGCTCTCAAAAAATGACTGTTAAAAGAAAAAAAAATATTTGCTTGGTTTGAATTCTATGAGAGTGGGTTACGACCCACATTTACAGGAAAACGTGGGTCCCAGAGTGAGACCAGTTGAGAACCACTGGTGTTATTCAGAGTACCTGTTTATGACCTGTTTCATAGTTCTCAGTCAGAGGTCACAGTTGGTCGTACAGGTGGTAGGGGTTAATAACAGACACTTGTCCCCAACAGTCCAGAGGAGGATCCTGATATGACACTTGGAGCTGGTTAATCAGCAGTGAGGTGTTAGCTCATGCTAATGTCTCTGTGATATCCTAGTGTACCCGGGTAATTATTGAGCATCGCTAACCAGAAGCTTCTCCCCTCAGTCCTTCAATAACTGGTACAACAGCGGACATGCACTCGTCAGCAGGTTGTCCATCCGTCTGTCTGTCAGAGCAGAAGTTCATTCAGCTAACACTGGCTTATGAGTTCATCATTGATGGCTAGACTAAAAGAAAAAATATTTGTACCTTGTGATTGGACCAGGGGTGGAAATGAACCAGTACAACTAAGGCTAACTCTATAACCAGCAGTATTTAATATCTGTGACCTGTGTTCAACCCGGGCTGTTGAGTCAAAGATACCGGTGTTGTTGTGCTGTTTGGACCTGGGCAGTAACAACAAACACTGGTGTCAGTGACCAGCACTGACCGAACTGGTGCAGGATCCTGTGTCTGTAGGTTGAAGGGCAGAGTGTATTCCAGGAGCCATAGTTTGTAAACCCTGCCGTGTGCCATTCCTTTGGTGGCAGGATTTTACTGATGTCTGAGGACCAGCAGGTCTGGACCTGGTGTACCAGATGTATTTCAGTCACTTCCCTAATTCAGTGGAACGACTTCCACTTTTCTGTTTCCAGTCTGGTACTGGTGATTCAGTACAGTTTCCTGACCACAGGAGCTGGCCCTGGTTTGGGTCAAGTACTCGCGGAGGTGTAGTACCTCTGACTGGGAAGCAGGTTTAGGGTCTAGGGATGCCCCTAGGGATGTTCATTCATTCATGCCTCCTTCCTCCTGAGGAGGTTTTCCTTCGTCAAGGTCTGTTGTCCAGAGAGTTCATTGGTATCTGGTGGACTTCTTGGAGCTCAACTTTTAGAAATGGGCATTTCCTTCCTTTACTGAGGAACCTCCTCAGTTTCTTCTTGACTTGTCTGAGTGGACAGCTGCTTCCTTCTCCTCTTTCTTTCACTGTAATGCCAGGCCTGGTCCAAAGATGTGGTTCTCACAGATTGGACTGGTGAAGAAACTCATTTGGTATCTTCTTCTTTTCCTCTCAGCTTGTCTCTCTTTTTTCTCAAGGATTGCCACAGTCAACATTTTCCATCTCACTTTGTCCTCTGTGTCCTCAACTCTTACTCTAACTAACTCCATGTCCTCCCTCGCTGCATCCACCAATCTCCTCTTTGTCTCCTACCTGGTAGCTCCATCTCTAGGATCATTCTTCTACCAATTTAACTACTGTCCCTCCTCTGAACATGTCCAAACCATCTCAATCTGTCTTCTCTAGCTGTTTCTCCAAACTTTCCTGCCTGTGTTGTCCACTGTTGGTATTCTGTACAGTAAGTCTTTTCTAAAACTCCAGAGACAAGTTAGTTTATCTCACCCTGCTCCGTCCCAGTCCCTTCTCAGAGACCAGCCAACTGTCTTACTGCAGCTGGAACAGGGCCTACAGGTGTGTAACTGTAGGTGATGAGGACTGTTGCACCAGTCGTTGCCATGGCAATGCCTGTCTGTCTGGTGTCTCTAGCTTTCCTACAGTCTTCCAGGGCGAGCACCAGATCTTTATTGGTGTCGCGTAAACTTCATGGTTCTACACAGTGGACACTTTGGCCGGAATTTGTCTGGGTCACGATCCAATACCCTGACTTTCACACTTCTGTTAATGTTCCGTCCAGTTAAGAGACGTTAAATCAAGTGTTTATCTTGACTGTACCAGGTGTACTAGGTGGTAACTTCACCAACACATTTGAAAATTAACTGGTACTATCAGTGTCAAACTCCTGGGGTATCCTTAAGTCAGATCTCCTCTGTTTTAGATCTTAAACCCTGTTCTAGACCGGACTCTGGTCTAGACTTGACCCTGGATGATGTCTAGAATTTTTCCCTCTTTTTTTTTTTTTTTTTAAGAAAACAATGAACCCAAATGACCTTTGTTTGTAATGGAGGGGGTTAGGACATGAGATGTTTTGCTTCTGATCATGTGTGCATGAAGAAAGGGAAGTGTAGACAGACAACAGGTGTAGTCGAGCCACTCTCTTTCCCCTCTGTTCATCCATCCATCCATCCGTACATTTATTCATTCAATTATTCGTCTAGCACCGGTTTTCATTGCCTGGTGTCCAGACACTAGGTGGTGACGCTGCAGCTGGGACACAGCCTCTCTCTTCCGCCTAAACCTCCTGTCTCCTGCCCTCCCTCCCTCTCGTTCTCGCTCCCTCTCGCCGTCTCTCTCACTCCTGCCGTCTTCAAGTGAAGTCAGGGTGTATTTATAGTCCCGCGTGTCACCCAGTGGACAGGGGATTACCTTGGTCACCATGATCAGTTGTTTTCCCGGTGACTAACAGCCGCAGCGGAGGTTAACAGTCGTTTAACACTGAAGGTATTTGTTTCATTGTTGTTTTTTTTCTTTCTGTGAGAGAAAGTCAGATGGTGATCACTGACTCACCTCAGTGGAGCAGAGTGATTGTTGTGTGTACAGCCAGACTTAAAAGGCGGCGTGTTCACCTGAGGCTGGGAGCACACTCGGTGTGAACGACAAACGACCTCTAGTCCAGGAGATCACTGGTCCTGGTACCCTTATCAGGAGGGATTAGGAAGAGCACTGTGTTTCCTGGTCCTCCTGGTCTCTGCCTCACACACAGAGAGTTCTGCTCAAGCTGGTTGCTGGCCGTCTCTTCTCGGGACATGATGGTCAGGGAGTTCTGTAGTGAAAACAGAGCAGGGACCTTATTAGACCACGTGTCTCTGAAGGTCATTTTGTCCATGTGTTCAGCTGCAAACCTGCCTGTTTGTGTCATGATGTCACTGTGACTGTTCCTTGGCCTTATTAGAGCTATGTCACTGCTAACTCCTGTGTCCATGTCTGTGCAGATACCTGGAGAAATATGAAAAAGTCCACCACTTTGGCGAGGATGAGGACGAGTCACAGCCAGGGAACGCCAAGGCGTCTCTTCCAATTGGTGCAATTCCTAATTCTTACAACTACCAGCAACATGTGGTATCAGGTAGGCAGCGTCGCTGAGAACTTTCAGAACACCTCATCACACACACACACACAAATAAGTGGTAACAGTGACGCCATCTAGAAATCCCGGCCCAGTTGTTGGAGACCACTGCTTTACAACACTAGTACACTACTCTACTACTGACCCTGGCTGTGCTGTTGATTTCCAGGATTGTCCTTTACACTGATTGTTGACTAACTTTTTTTTTTTCTGATTCCCCTCCAGACTATCTCCGCCAAAGTTATGGTCTGTCCACGGACTTCGTTCCGCCATGTGACTATAACAAACTGGTGCTGTCTCTCCTCTCTGGTCTACCCAACGAAGTGGACTTTGCGGTCAACGTTTGCACTCTGCTGTCCAACGAGAGCAAGCACTCCATGCAGTTGGACAAGGACACCAAACTGATCACGCTGCTGTTGGCTCACGCCGGCGTCTTTGACGACTGTACGTCTGCTAATAACAGTCTGACGGCTCTTTTCATGAGGACAGACAAAGGGCTGCAGTTCTGTCCTCAGCTGTCAGCAGGTTGTCTCTGACACTGTCTTTCTCTGTGTGTTTGCAGCTCTGGGCAGCTTCTCCACTGTGTTTGGACCAGACTGGAAGACAAAAAACTCCAGGGACTTTGTCAGGGTAAAGACAGTTGTCTTACTCAGAGTTTGTTGTCGGTCCTTACTGTGGTTGTTTTACCTTTTCAATGATCTTCTCCCTCTCTACCCATGTTCTCCTATCAGTTCTGGAAGGAGGTGGTGGAGGACACTGAAGTCAGAGAACTGATCTGGGACAAGAGCACCTCAACTCCAGGTAACACAAGGTTCAGTCCAGGGATCTCAGGGATTTCAAAATTACTAGAGCACTTGACGTCTACCTATGACTGTTTCTTTCGATCTGACCGTACTAAAATGACCTCACCGCTTCTCTCTGCATATAGACTGCACGTCATGTGAGCATCACTGGCGCAGCCTCTTCCACCCACCCCGGACCCCGGGCATCAGTGACATGGAGGCTCAGCGGGTGCTGCAGATTGCCGTCATCCTGCGGAATCTCTCCTTCGAGGATGCTAACGTGAAGCTACTGGCAGCCAACCGAACGTGCCTGCGCTTTCTCCTGCTTTGTGCCCACTGTAACCTCATCTCACTGCGACAACTCGGTCTGGACACGCTAGGCAACGTCGCTGCTGAGGTGGGTCTGGGCTCTAGATAGTGGGAATTGGATTTTAGGCCATCACCTATTATAGGTCACTCACAAATGTGAAAATAATAGAGATGGCGGATATTGGATTTTTGCTAATATTGACCCTTTTCTAGGAATTTCTAATTCCTGTGCTGCCATCTAGTGACAACTAGGAATTCAGCATTGGGTGTTCACTGTCAGAGAAAAACTGATAACGATTCATTTTACAAAATGATGCTAATATTAACCCGATAATATACACTGCCTGGCCAAAAAAAAAGTTGCCACCAAAACAAAAGCTCATACACTCTAATATTTGGTTGGACCGCCTTTAGCTTTGATTACAGCATACATTCTCTGTGGTTCTTCTGCAATGTCATAAGATTTATTTCCATCCAGTGTTGCGTTAATTTTTCACCAAGATGTTGCATTGATGGTGGTAGAGTCTCCAGTAGACTCCAGCACATCCCAAAGATTCTCAATGGAGTTAAGGTCTGGACTCTGTGTGAAAATGATGTCTCATGCTCCCTGAACCAGTCTTTCAAAATTTGAACCCGATGAATCCTGGCATTGTCATCTTGGAATATGGCCGTGTTATCAAGGAAGAAAAAAAATCAATTGATGAAATAATCTGGTCATTCAGTATATCCAGGTAGTCAGCTGACCTAGACCTGACCTCCAATGGTAGTACCTATTTGCTTACTTAAATCCAGGTGGTGACTTTTTTTTGGCCAGGCAGTGTAGATCAGCAGATGTTGAAAATCAAGATGTTAAATCCAGATAATTTTGTTCTGGCACTGCAGCTCCAGCTGGATCCTGTCGACTTCCGGACGACTCATCTGATTTTTCACACCATCACCAAATGCTTGATGTCCAGGGACCGGTTTCTGAAAATCAGAGGTGGGTGGAGACCAGTCTCTATTTGACAGATACATAGATAGACAAAACTTTATAAATCCCTTGGGAGTATCCTTTGGGAAATTAATAAATTGTCATGTTTCTGGGTTTACTGGCTGTAAAAAATTAGGTTGTTTTTGCTTTCAGCCATGGAGATCCTTGGAAACCTCAGCAAGGTGGAGGACAACGGCGTATTGATCTGTGAGTACGTGGATCAGGACTCGTACAGGGAGGTGATGATGCTCCTCACCCTGCCCGACCTCATGATCTTAATGGCCTCGCTGGAGGTGCTGTACCTGTTGGCTCAGCTGGGGGAGATCACCTGCAGCAAGATCGCCTCGGTCAACCACAGCATAGGTATCAGGCTCAGGAGAACGCTAGGACTTTGAGCTGTGGACCACGTCCCTCATCTTAACACCCCTCTCTCTCTCTGCTCAGACCTGTTAGTCCGACTGGTATCGGTTGACCTTCACACTTTTGGACCTGACGCCTTGACCGCAGTGAGGTTGATTGAGCACCAGGCCAACGCGGACCAGGCGACTGAGGTTCGACCACAGCTGGTTGAGCAGGTACCAGCTCCGGTCCAGGGGGCGCCAGCACAAGGTGAGCATGTCTTTAGATAGTCAGTCTGCAAACAGTTCTACATTTAGGCATTTAGCAGATGTTTTTATTCAAACTTCCAAAGATGGCTTCACATTATCTAGGTTGTGGTTCCTCTGGGAATCAAACCCAGGACTGTGCCACTACATTATAAAAGTAGAACTCTACAGTATATTATTAGTATTATAGGGCAATAAGTACATATTAGTACTCTGAAATATAAATATGTGTACTGTATGGGTTTATCTAGTTATTTACTCTTTATTCATCAGTTTAAATCTATTTATTTAGAACGTTATTCACCGTATTTTGTCTCTCCATCCCAGTTTTTTCACATCTCCACTTTTGTCTTGTTAGGATCGAGGGTCTCGAGTCAACCCCCACCTGGTATTGTTGAACTAGACGGGGAAAAATTCACCCTGCAATGGTAGGGTCATTGTCATTAACGTCTCACTGCTCACGGTCGAACTGACACTGACGTCTGTGCTGCTGCTGCTGCTCTTGTTTTCCGTCCGACAGGCTGAACGCACACTTTGAGCCACACTCTGAGGGTTCAGTGTCTCGGTCCGAGGTCTACTCTGAGTACCTGACCACCTGCAGTAAGATGGGACGGAGCAACATTCTAAACGCCAACGGCTTTCTCAAGTGTCTGCGGTAAGTTACCTGTCACTGTTACCATTGTCCACAGGACTTCAGATCTATGAATTGCTCTGTCCGTTCTGCTGCTGACCTATGAAGAACAGTTGAAGCTACGTGCAGTTGTACATACATAGATAAATGTGGACGTAGCCCCGTACACTCACCCAGGTGTTGTGCCCCCCACAGGACTGTGTTTCCAAATCACACAATGCGGCGGCAGGAGGAGTCCAAATCCAACGGTCAAGTTCTCATCCTCCTGGTCGGTCTGCGTCGGAGGTCCATCCCTCTGCCCATCCAGCTGTACTACCAGCAGCAAAACTCAACAGCAACTCCTTCACCTCCCGCTGTCCGGCATGATGCACCAGGAGACACCCAGGGCCCACCCCCAGGTACATGTACCAGGAGAGATGTACTATTCACAAGTCATCTCAGCATCAAACCTCTCCCCAGGTGGACACTCAGTGTGCTGCTGTATCCTCGGTGCCCCCCTCCTCCTCGTCATCGGTTCAGGTGGGGGTGGGCCAGGCACTGAACGTGTCCAACTCCCAAGGGTGTCGCGTTACATTTCAAAATATTGCCCCCAAACCTGCCCCGAACCAGTCCTGTGCATCAGCGTCCACGATAGCGTCCCCTGCCCCACAGCCTCAGAGTGTGGTTATAGTCAGCCCCAGTCCGCAGCAGAGTCCAGCCTACCCCCCTGCCATACACCAAATTGTTCTCACTAACCCCTCCTCCATCCCCGGGGCCCCAACCATTCAGATAGCAGGGCATCCAACGCCGACTTCCAACCCCTGCACTCCCCCCACACCCCACTCCACCTCCCAGGTCCTGTCCAGTCCAACAGTGGGCCACGCGTTGTCGATAAAACGGCAGCAGCAGCAACAACCTCAACAACAGCCCCCGCTCCAGATCATTTCCCCGGCTCCCCCCTCGCAACCTACCTCCGAGTCCAGCTTGATCAAACAGCTGCTGCTTCCAAAGCGAGGACCTTCAACCCCAGGTGGTAAGCTCATCCTTCCTGCCCCACAGGTGCCTCCTGCCAACAGCACCCTCCCCTCCGGCCCACAGGTCATCTACCAAGCGGGTTACAGCACACAGAACCCTCCCACCCAACCTCAGCAGCTAAACGTCCAGCTGGTGCCTGGGAAGCTCCCGGCCTCCGGAGCGCCCGCCCTGCAGACGGTACAGATCTTGCCCACGCAGCTCATCTCCACCAGCAGCCCGGCAACAGCCACCATCATCCAAGGACCCACTGGCGCCGGACAGGTGACCTTCACCGTGGTCCCGAACACCGGCTTCACCTCCTCTGCCGTGGCCGCCGTCAGCCAGGGAGCCGTGGCCCCTGTCGCCCCATCTCCTCCGTTTTCTGCTGGAATGATGCCCCATCACGCCCCTGCCACCCCACCACCATCGTCACCACTGCCCTCCCCTCTGAGAGGAGACAAGATCATCTGTCAGAAGGAGGAGGAGGCCAAAGATGCCACAGGACTGCACATCCACGAAAGGAAGATTGAGGTGATGGAGAACTCCTCATTAGCAGGAGACGCCTCCAATGGTAAGACCAGTAATGGTGAAGTGGTGGGCGGGGCCAAGCTGCTGAATGGTCAGAAGTGCATGGAGTCTAATCTACCTCCATACCACTCAGGGAACAGCCAGGGGGCGCTAAATGGCCCAGCTACAGAGAGCCATCCTTCCAATGGGAAGCAGGCCCTCTCCCCAGGCCAAGATCGCCCCCTGGAGGAGGACCCAGACCACAGAAAGACTCTAGTCAATGGGGTGTGTGACTTGGACCGGGTGGACGGCGGCGGTTCCTTAAACAAAAACATTCCAAATCACATTGCTTCCAAACAGTACTTGGGGAATGGGGAGGTGGGACCTTCAGAGAAGAACCACAGCACTGACCCCACTGCCCCAAGTCCCTCACATCCCCAGCAGGACACTGCCAAATCCCAGCAGGCCGAGCGCCTGGCTAACGGACCCCAGGCTGTAGGCAACAGGCTTCCCTCAGAAAAAAATAATGGACCTTTAGGATCGGGTCACGCTGCACTGCGACAGCAGCTGCTCCCCGCCTCCCCACTTCCCGCTACTGTTACCTCTCAGAGACCGGCCAACGGGGTGGCCTCGGATGCCCGGGGACTGAAGAGGCCGGCCGAGAACGAGGACCGCAGTATGGCGGCGGCATCGTCGGGCATCCCTAACAAAGTGGGTGTGCGGATCATCACCATCAGTGACCCCAACAACGCGGGCAGCAGTGCCACCATGGTGGCAGTGCCGGCCGGTACCGACCCAAGCACAGTAGCCAAAGTAGCAATAGAGAACGCCACTCAGCAGAGGATCTGCTCCCCCTCAGAGGCAGCTAGCCCCACGGTGAGTAACCCTGCGTTGCACTCTGCATCCACCAGGGGCAGAGTAGAGCCAGTCAATTTATTAAGGTTAATTCAGGACACCTGAGTGTCCTGAGGTTTGGGGGAAAAAAAACTAGAGAAGGCAGATTGAGATGGGTTGGACATGTTCAGAGGAGGGACAGTGGATACATTGGTAGAAGAATGATCCTAGAGATGGAGCTACCAGGTAGGAGACAAAGAGGAGATTGATGGATGCATTGAAACTAGGACATGGAGGTAGTTGGAGACAGAGTAGAAGATCTGTCTCTTATACACATCTAGATGTGTATAAGAGACAGGTGTAACAATGTCATTTTGAGAGCTGCGACTTGAAATCGTCTCGACAGGGGTTACATCTCAGCCAACATGTTGACCATGTGACAGGTGTCGTTGAGCAATCGCTCAGGGAATTTAACAAGCAACTTGATTGTTGTCTGTCTGTACTGGGACTACTGCTGTTGTCCAGCTGTCCTTGGAGGTTGGTGGGGCGGGGGGGTCAATAAAGTCAACCATGTTAATGTCAGTCTGAAAATGTTTGTTGTCCTTGTCGTACCCTCGTCTAATGGTTCTTTTCTGCCCTGCAGCCCACTGTTGCCCCATCCCCTCCCCCTGCACCACAGCCTGCACCGGTGGGCAAACACAGCCCCCACCCCCCAGCACAGACCCAGACCCAGGCAGCACCAACAGAACAGAGCAGAAAACCAGGGCTGAACTTCAAGTGTCTGTGGCAGTCGTGTAAACGGTGAGTTGCTCTCGTTCTCAGTTCTGTGCTGCTGCTGCTTCAGCTACAGGTGAAGTTCCCTCCTCCACCCTCTGCTCACAATCTCCACCTCTCCTCCTCCAGCTGGTTTGAAACGCCATCCAAAGTCTTCTACCACGCAGCCACCCAACATGGAGGGAAGGAGGTGTACGGGGGCCACTGTCTCTGGGAGGGATGTGAACCATTTCCTCGACAGAGACTCTCCTTCATTACACATTTACAGGTATGTTGCACTAATCACAGATGAGTGTCAGGTTCTACAGGAAGTGGTGTTTACTCCTCTTCCTGTTCTCCAGGAC
>JAFBJS010054833.1:45214-67714 GCA_016785265.1 Paraplagusia blochii | reverse complement strand
GACCCGCTCGTTTCCAATTCCTCCATCGTTAGCCGGGCTGGATCGGTCCATCTGGGACCAAGTGTGGGCTCACTGTGAGTTTACTTTAGGTTTGTTATGATCTATCTGATATTCTTCGCGGTCTCTGACGGTCAGCAGCTGTGCTTGGACTCGGACTCCGTTCCCTGCAGAGGCCTGATGGCGAGCAGGGCTAATGTTACTTCACAGTGACTCAGAAGGTGTTTGGCTACTCTGCAGTCAACACTGAAGACTCTTGGACCTGGTTCATCTGATTGGTCTTTACTGTGGATCGTCTGACTCCATCTATAAATTGAACCAACCTCACATCCTTTTTCACCACACCCTGAGATGTTCTGCTTTTCCTCTGATCTGGCAGCTTTATCTCCAACACCCACTGTCCTCTAACCCCTCCCCATACGTATCTGGCTTGATCTGTTCATTTCTAATCCTGGCCAGTGTCAACAGGACTCTTCGTCTTCACTGCCTTCATGTTCTCATCTTCGGCCTTCCCACCTTCACTGTCTTCTCTTTCCATCCCATGGACTGGCCAACAGTCTGTCTCCCCAGGACATAGGACTACTAAACTTACAGGATGGCTGAGAACTCTCACCAATATCTATTGTTTACACTGGGTTATTTATTTAGTTGGGTTGTTAAGCTGTCTCTCTATTCGTCTGGGGTAGGGTGGGAAGATAGGGTATCAACATTTTAAGTGGGACTAGCGGGGCGGGAGGTTTCCGTTACCACAATTCTGTTACCTTTGACAATGACAATAAATGCTTGAATTACATCTTCCTCTTTGTAACTTTATGAAGTGTTGGGGGTACCACACTCACATACTTTTTTGCCACACCGGACTACCATGCATTCCCAGCGTGCTGCTGCATTGATTGGACTTCAAACTAAGTCTGATAATGCTTAGCCTAGCACGTGACTGACTTATCTACCTCAGTAGTTATTGTAGACGCTTCTGTGGTCTATAGCAGTGGTCCCCAACCTTTGCTGTACCGTGGACCGGTTTAATGTCTGACTATATTCTCACGGCCCGGTGTAGCAGATATAAACAAAATAAAATTATAAGATCAGCATTAAAAACTGTTGTATTTTCTCTATAATAATAAAAATGACCGTAAATTCACTGTGTAATCATCTGCAACTTTATTAGCGACGTCCCTGTGACGTCGCACCACCAACAGAACATGACATGAGCAACATCCTTTCTGCCCCAACACAATGCAACACATTCTGGTCGCTGGGGTAAAGTTTAAACAAACCTTCAAAATAAGACACAACACAAAAACAAAGTGTATGAAAATACTCGCGACTCACAGCAGCACTGAATCAATGGGAGCCCTGAGCTTGTTTTGCTGTAAAGAGACGGTCCAATCTTGGGGTTATGGGAGACAGTGACACCCGAAGTGTGCTACTTAGGTCCAGTTTGTTCCGTAATTTTTGTTTTGGTTGTCGTCACTGCAAAAAATCCTGCTTCACATAGATGCAATGTCGGAAATGGCAACATGGTTTTCAGTGCAGTCATGACTATAATCCGGAAAAACGGCAGAATTGATGTCTCGAACAGACATTTAAGGCCGCCGTCATTTAAGATCTCCAGCAGCTGATCTTTTTTTATTTAGCGGGATGTATCATGTGACCTACGGTGTCTAGGACTTGACATGCATCAAGTTAGACGGATGTAACAGAGATTCCGGCCACGTTTCAAAATAAAACATCATTAAGACTCGGACAATGAATCAAACAAATTATGTGTATTATTTTTTCCCACAGCCCGGGGGGTATGGACCACCGGTCTATAGGACGAAACCTGGAAATCATATCACCACTAGCTTAAACTGCTAGTGAACAACATATGATGTCTTCAGTTTAACTTTTCTAAGACAGAGCTCTTAATTATCCCAACCCATCCCTCACTCCATCATAATATTGAAGTTACAATTGTTTCTACTGCTTTTTGTTCCTACCAAGTTAAAAATCCAGGCCCCATGACCAATGACGTGTCTCTGCCTTTGTCTCCCAACCTGTCACTTTGTTCTCTATAACATATGCAAAAATCAGGCAGTACGTGACTCAGCACTCTAACACAACTGTTGCTATTAGTTCTACTTATACTGCGACAACAACGGGTCCGACTTGAGGGTCTTGGGGTTTGAATTAACCAGCGACGAAGTTTCCATTAATGTGCTCTGGTGGGCACAGGGTTAAAAGATGTGTGATGGGTAATTTCTCTGAAGGACTATAAGATTTTCCTCCTCTCTGGTCGACCAGCCTGTCTACAATTCAGAAACATGTCTGGTCTGTGAAGATTCTCATTCATCCCAGTCATGATATCCAAAAGTTTAGTTGTCAGCAACTGGATTCCTTCATGGAGTTGAAAGATGTTTCAAAAATTTAAAAAGGATGTGAGCAAAACAACTTTTCACACCTTTGTCCAGTGGTGAAGGGAGTGTTCTCCACTAGGGTTTAATCTCGGGAACCGGGTCCCGTCTTCATATTTCCCCGATTCCCGGGAAATGGTTCTGATCGCATTTCCCGGTAATCGAGAAATATGAAGACGTGACCCGGGAATAATTGGGAGGATTTCCCCCAGCCGCTTCCCCAAAGAGAGCACGAACAAGGGAGCGTCCAAGTGTTTTTTTTTGTTTTTTTTTTTCTTTTCCTCTTTTTTTTTTTTTTTTTCTCCTCTTTTGCAGGCGCTTCAGCCTACAATCATGAACTTAGTTTAAGGATGCATACCTAAGGTGAAAGAAATGATCATGAAATAGTTTGTTTTTTCGCTTTTAAATTGGTGTTGTGTAAAAATATTATATAGGCTTTAACGATTGGCCAGTTTTTCAAAAGATGATTTACAAACGAACTAGCTGTATTAATGCAGCAGATGTCGCCCACGACATGGTAAGTAGCTGAGCCTTTATAGGTGCTGTGGAGATGAAATCTATTGTTTTGCATCACTAATTGTAGCCTAAAATAGCAATAATTCCATGTACAATGCAGGTTGGCACGGATATTTGAATGATATTTAAATAAGACCTATACACAGGGTGCAGTAAAGAAATGAATAATTTAATCCTGGGAATCCCGGGAAATAGCTCGTCTTTCCCGGAATTTGATTTTTGCCAATTTTGGGAAAAATGTTAAACCCTAGTGTAGTGGAGTCTGATATCAACCAGAAACTGTTGACGTTTCTCAGTTGAGGAGTGAAATGTTTTTAAACTCCATGAAGAAGTCCAGTTGCTGATAACTGAACCTTTTTTTTGGTTCATAGAGGGGTCCATCTAACTCCTGCTCATTGTCCTTCACTAGTTACATGTCAGTTTCACTCGAAGATTTTGGTCTGTCTTCATCCTGTCTTCAATAAATTGTCTGAACTGTCTGAACATCTAATTTTACCCTCACCTTCTCTTACTTCTCACAAGAGTTACTTTGCTTTGATTTTCTCAATTTTTTTCCATTTATTTAGTTTTATATATTTTGTTTATTAATTTATAGTAATATTTATATTTATTTATATCATATTTTTGGCTGTAAGTTACTGCAACTTGTAATGTCTGCCATGTCATTTTGTCAAACATAGTTCTCACTGAAGTTGACTGATTTTTACTTCTTAAATTCTAACTCTGCTCCTCTGATCACCAGGACGGTCCAGGACCTCCATGACTGGAGCTGGAAGCAGTGAGTGTCTCCCCATGGTCCATATATTCTAAATCAAATGTGTCAAACTCAGGCCTGTGGGCAAAATATGGCTCACAGTGTAATTATATATGGCCCCGTGAAAAGATACAGTATCGACTGTGTCCTCGAGTTGACCCTGACTCTTGGTTGTTGGTCTGTGGGGAAAAATTGTCATTGAAAAGGAACTGGAAAGAGACAGAATCGGAACCGATCCCACTGATGTGGGTTTAATACGTACTCATTTCTCATCTGTTTTTTTTTTTTTTTAATATTTACACGTAACTAAAATCTGTTTCCACAAGAAATAATTCAACAGAAAGGAAAGGAAACATGAAAAATTTTGGTCCACTGTGGTTGTGAGTTTGACACCGCTGGTCTTGATTAATCCGTGCAGACTTTATTTGTACTGTATTAACCTCAAACACTGACTGACCAACTGTCTGTTGTCTCTCCCCAGGCGGCCAGGGCCCGGCTGATGGGATGGATCCAGAGGACGGGGACAGATGTCCCATCTGTCTGGGCGTGGTGTCACCCAGAGACCTGGCCATGCCCGACAGCTGCTGCCACATCTTCTGCCTCCGATGCCTACTCACCTGGGCAGAGGTAGAGCAGTAGACACCAGTGTAACTTGTGAATGAATGTGTTTGTGACGCTGACTTCTAACTGTGGCACTTTATTTTGAAGGTCCAGATGACTCCTTCCTGTCCTGTGGACAGAAGACCTTTTACTCATGTGTTCAAATGGGACGGGACATGGAGCTGCGTTCAGGTCTGTTTGGGTTCCACCATGACCCTATGACAGAGGTGTACCAATGATAATAGGAAGCCTCCAGCCACTAGGTGGCAGCAACTCATTTAGTGGTTCATACGGACAGAACTGCGAACATTTGCACCTGCTGTCAGAAACACAGATGCTCTGCTTTGGTTGTTTCAGGTTCCTGTTCGAGAACACGCTCCATCTGAAGAACCATTCTGCTGTAGAACCTCTAAAGATAAAGTCTGTCTGAAGTGAGTCTGTCTGATTGATTGTCTGAGTGACTGATTGACCCGCGACTTGTCTGTCTTTAATGGTACTGATGCTGGTACTGATACTTTTTAGAATCAAACCAAACAGGAAGTTACGATGTCAGAAGAGGAAATTTCCAGCAAACACTACAAAAACTAAAGGAACTGTGACAAAATGTAGGTTCCTGTCTGTTGTCCCCTGCACTGGTCCAAGCTGGTCATACCAGGTGACATTAGTGACACTGTCCTGTCTGTTCCAGGTAATTCTGAGAAGGCCTCAGCTGTCAGTCACCGTCAGGTCAGTGTTGAATCTGATGATGATGGTTATGATGATGATGATGATGTGTCCAATGACCTGTTTTAATGTCTCTGGTCTCTCCTACAGCTCAGAGGCTCAGACTGCTGCTTCTCCTGGTCACCGCCTCTCTACACTGCTGTCCCCCCCACACCACAGGAAAGGTAAGATTGATGATAATGTGGAGGACGACGAGATGAGGTGTCCTCTCCTAATCTTGTATCAATTTCCTCCATTAGTACATAGATTTTTTTTAACTCTAACACAAGTCCACAATCTTTCAGTGTTGGTTTTTTTTTCTGTTTTTCCTTTCTGCTTGATTCATTCCAAATGTAGATCCCTCTGTGTTAGTAACCTATATATACAGTCATGGAAAAACTTATTAGCCCACTCTGCTGTTTTCTTCAATTCCTTGTTCATCTTAATGCCTTGTTCCACTAAAGGTTTATCACCTGGGGGAAACAATGAACACAAAACCACGCAATGACTAAAAGCACTGTATTTGTCAGTACGATGTTATTGCTAGTGATGTAGGAACGGAAGTGATTTGTGTCACTGTCAATAAAACCATGCAAAATGGCCAGAAATCAGCTCTGAAATGAAAGTTAATTATGAGCCTTTATTGTTGTTATTATATTTGTCCAGATTAATGTAGATTAAGTGGAAACAGACTTTTAAATGGACAAGAAATTAAAGAAAGAGTGGTCTAATCATTTTTTCCATGACTGTGTGTGTGTAGTCATATATGTACAATATATATATTGTATGTACAATATATATATTGTACATACATACAATATATATATTTGGAACAGCACCACAGTCTTGACTTTCAGGTTGCTGGCACTACTATTACACTTAGGTTAAAAGAACACCTCAATATATTGTCCTGACTACAGTCAAAAGGCAAACTTTTTGACTGGCGGGCCACAATTGGTCCTAAAATGGGACACTGGGGACGAGTCCAGAGAAGAATGACTGATCATTCACTTGAACTAAGATAAGTGTCACGTAAAAGCCATGTATAAAAGCCTAAAATCCTACATTTCTAATACAATTTATGATGTCATCTATTGGGGAAGCGCGTTATTAGGGAGGAAAGGGAGGTATAATGATAATATAAATAAAGTATTTAATTTGGACTAGGTTGGTGGGCCACATTAGGAAGCTAATCGGGTCGCATCCGGCCCCCGGGCCTTAGTTTGCCAATGCCTGGTCTACAGTGAATTGCATCATTGTACAGCCTGTATTGTGATACTCATCGTGTCATCACATTCCCGACAAAGTACAGACCTAGTGATATGATCAGGGCAGCTGAACTAACATGTTCAACCAGTTATCAGAGAGATTGATAGAGGTGCTGCTACTGTTTTAATACTGAGCACCACCTGCTGGCTGTTCCTTCTCCAACAGTTTTGATCCTGCCTGGATGACACCCATCAGACCAGACCGCTCTGGGTCCACACCCTCTAAGTCCCTGTTGGGCCACCGTCCATGGCTGTCTTCTGTCGCCCCTATGCCTGTCAACGGAACCTCCAGGTGAAGTAGCCCTGACTTGATGTTCACAGGGAGAACATGTGTACACCCTAGGGGTGGGAATATGTACTGAATTTCAATGGCAAATCCACAATGTATGTTTTGCATTGGAAATAGTGTTCTCCACTGCTGGGGTTATAATAATGACACAGAGGATCATGGTTCGTCCTGAACATTTGGACCAACGTCTGTATCTGTCCAGCCAGTGGAGAACTATAAACTTTGTTTCTAGTCAAATCTGTCCACCAGTGGACTATCGACGGTCTTGCTGTTTGTGTTCTACCTGAGCCATTTGTCTGTAATTGGATTAAAGCACTTTAATTTGAAAAGCTCTTAATTTTTCTAAAATAGTTAACTTTGCAGTAAAGTGTATGAATTATATTTTTAAATATATTTTTAACTACTAATTACCTCGGTCCTTCCATTTGAAGTGAAATGTTAAAGTTTCAGTTTTGTTGATCAGTCTGAAGTGGTACTAGGTTCCTGCAATAAATCAATCCTGCTGCAGGTTGATATGGTGTCTCCCTGCAACTGATTTATTCTGTTTTTGGAAAGTAATTCAGAATCAAAGACAATATCATTCAATTATGGTTATTTTTTTTGCTGTGGACAGTGAATTGATTTCAACAAAAAAAAATTGGAATCGAATCTTGAAATTTTTTTAATTGTGCACCAAAAATACAACTGGTAGGGTGTACTCACTCTCTACTGCCTAGTAATTCAGTTCGGTTAAAGCAGTGCTTCTCAAATAGTGGGGCGGGCCCCCCTGTGGGGGCGTGCTGCGATGCTGAGGGACCCTGGGGAACATGCTTTTTTTCCCGCCGTACTACAATAAAGTGTAATTGCACATCCTTGTAAGTTGAACTATATCTCTTTCTTTTTGTTTTCTTTATGTTAACAANNNTACGATGTTATGCAGAGGTGTAGCTAGAACTATTTTATAGACAAATGCTATTGTTTATAGTTGCGGCAGAGAGAAAAGGGGGAGAATCTTATTAAATCACACGTTTTATAAATTGTTAATGTGTTAAATCGCATCGTATCATGGATGTTGTATCTTCTTCCACATTGAAGAAGATTCCCAACCACTTCCCAATCACTCAGACAGTCCCAGGTTACTTAAGTTGACAAATACTGCCGCCTTGTGGTGGATTTCTACCACTGCATGTCCTACTGCAGTGCTTCCCGATCTTTTTCTGTTACGCCCCCCCAGCAAGAAGAAAACAATTCGCCACCCCGCCACCCACTCTCCGCCGCAACTATAAATAATAGTATTTGTCTATAACATAGTTCTAGCTACACCTCTGCATAACATCGTATCCTTGTTAACATAAAGAAAACAAAAAGAAAGAGATATAGTTCAACTTACAAGGATGTGCAATTACACTATATTGTAGCACGGCGGAAAAACAGCATGTTCCCCAGGGTCACATGCACCCCCTCTCAGCATCGCACGCCATCCCAGGGGGCCCCGCCCCACACTTTGAAAATCCTTGTCCTACCATTCTTGTACCTTTTCGTAACGTTATCTGTCCTGGTCTGTTCTGATGGTTCTAGGCTGAGGTTCTCCGGTTGGACCCGCAACGCCTTCCTCTCTGGACTCGGCGTCAGTGCCCCCTATGGACCTGGACCTTCATGTGAGTTCCCTTATGTTGATTCAATGACCCTAGCGCTGAGTGACCACTAAATCTGGGTTCTCCCCACCCTCCAGTATTGGAGGGCGTCTCCTTCGCCATCACGTGTCCAAGAGGAGGTGGGAAGAGGGGGAGTAAGACCTTCACCTCCAAAACCTCCACCAAAGAGGCAGGGTCTCTGTCCCCCAGGCGGTCTGGACGCAATAGCCAAACCCCAGAGCAAGCCCAGACCTCCGAACCCGCCTCAGCCCCCCGGTCCTCTTCATCAGACTCAGACTCCTCTAACGCTCAGCCTGATGAGGCCCCGCCCACCAGGAGAACCAAGTTGATAACCAACCGAAAGGCCAGCGGGAAGAGGAAAGGTCAGAGGAGAAAGAGGAGCCGGTCAGCGGAGGAGGAGGAGGAGGAGGAAGAGGTGGTTCCTGAGGGCCACGAGGAGACGGAGCAGACTTCAAAACGATCTGATGATGAAGACCTGCCTGACAGGGATACGGGAGAAGAGAAGGAGGTGGAGGATGAAGGAAGGTCAGAGGAGGAGGAGCCGACCAGCACCTCCTCACATGAAGACAGGCATTCAGAGAACATGGAAGAGTTGGATTCTTCAACAGATGCCCACAACGGTATGACGGACGACCTGGTGTCGCCGTCCTGTGATGGACAAACGGAGCAAGACAACAACGGTATCGACCCTATTGAGGACCCCTGCGGGGACTCAGATGACGACACGACTGCATCCCGTGACAACCCGGTCCAGTCTGGTCCCTCCTCGCCTGAGGAGATAGAGGACGAGAAAAAGAAATCCGAGAAGGCCTCAGTAGCTGAAAGTCCTGGAGAACCTTCAGAACCTATGCTGAAGGATGCCTCTTCTCCAGAACCTTCAGAACCCTCAGTGGAGAACCATTCCTCTGCATTGGGTTCTCCAGAACCCACCATGAAGGAAACATCCTCCGCGTTGGGTTCTCCAGAACCTTCAGAACACACCATGGAAAACCCGTCCTCCGCAGTGGGTTGTGAAGATCCTTCAGAACCCATCCTGGAGGACCCAACCTCCAAGGATGACACCAGTGAGGTCCCCATGGACTGTAGTTCACCCATCAGTGAGAATGGACAGGCTGAAATTTTGGAACCGCTGCAGCAGAACCAGGGACCTGGTGCTGATCCACCTCAGGCAGAGAGTCAGGTCATGAAGGAGGACAGCTGCAAAGACCAGAATCTGGATAAGAACCAAGAAAAAACCATCAAACAACGACGCTCTCGGTTCCACTCAGCGTGTTCCACCTGGTCACCGAAGAGGGACACCAAGAGAGAGCCTTCCAGGACTTCCCGGTCCAGAGAGCGCGACGACAGCCCCACCTCCAACCACTCTCAGTCTCGCAGCAGAGGGGGGGACAAAGACCGGGACAGGAACTATTCCAAGAGGGAGCGCAGCCGCGATAGGAGAAAATATCGATCGAGAAGTCGGTCCAGATCCAGGTCCTGGTCACGATCCAGATCCAAGTCCAGGTCCAGATCTAGATCCAGATCCAGAACCAGGTCTTATAGAAGGGGTCCCAGCTCTGAGCGGTCAGGTTCCAAAACACAGTCGCCTCAGAGGAAGGAGCGCAGAGGTGCGTGGAAGTCGGGACCAGAAGGACGAAGATACCAAGGAGGCAGCGGCCATTTTGAAAATGGCTCATCTGCTGAAAGATCACCAGACCGCCAAGCTCGGTCCGGGACTCCTGAGTGGGTCGCGGAAAAGACTGAGGGCAGGAACCGGGACTTAAGCTTTGGTGGTGGGTCGCACTGGGACGACCACCGCAGCCGGAGTGGTAACAGGGGCAGAGGGGGATTTGACCGCGACCGGGGTTCAGGACGCGGCGGTGGTCGGAACTTCTACAACCATCCAGAAGAATCCTCTGACAACCGCTGGCAATCTAGGAACAACTTCTCAGGTACAGGCGCCGTTTCAGGGAACGACTCCTACAGTCGCGGTGGAGCCAGGAGGAAAGAGGTGGATCCTAGCGACTCCATGGTGGACCGCTCCGGGTGGTCATCAGCATCCAGCTGGGCCGTCAGGAGAAAGTTGCCGGCCGATGTTCAGGACTATTACTCCAAGAAGGAGAGAGGTGGACCTGGAAGCTGGAACCGATCGGAGGAGGAACAACCAGCAGCAGTAGCAGGTAGAGTTCTACTTCCTCTTCTCTTCGTCAGTAAAATGTTAGAACAGTGACACCTAGAGGCGAAAAGAGTCCAATTTCTTCATAAATTCTGTAGGTGAACCTGAAACTTAATTTAATGGTAAATTGGGTCTGGTGCCATCTAGTGGCACCAATTAAAAATGCAAATAAAAAAACAAACAAAGCTCAGTTAGCCTCAACAGACTTCTGACCCCCTCATTGACCCCGCGCCTCCTCCTCTCTCTGTCCACAGAGCCCCCGAAGAGTGAGCCCCCTCTTCAGGCGGTCACAGGTAGTGCTCCGGTGCCTGTGGTGAACCTGCTGCCTCCTCCACCCCCGCCTCCTCAGCTGACCGCCCCCTACCATCACTACCCCCTGCAGGGTCCCAGAGGAGCCCTCCCCGTCAGCCTTCAGCCTGCTGCTCCGTACCCACTCCCTCCGCAGGTGCACCTTCACCCCACTGTGCCACTGCTTCAGGTACCTGCAGGAGGCGCTCAAGGGCTCCCACCTCCCCCACCACCACCTCCTCCTATGCAGCAGGGCAGCCAGACTTCAGCGGCTCTGCCCGATGGTCACATGACCCAGGTACGGTTGAACATGTGACTGTCCTGCTGTGAGGTGATATGGTTCTTTGGGGAACTTTGTTTGACGTGTCTGTTGTCTGTCTCAGATGTCCAGTACCATGGTGGGCTATGGGAAACCTGGCCTCCTTCCCACCCCTTCCAAAGCTGGGGGCATGGGCGTGACCCAGGTCCAGGCAGCACTCAGCCATGTGGTGGCGTCATCCACCACTCAGCCAGCTAACAACAAGGCTCAGGCTGACAGCTCCAAGAAGGAGAAGGTGAGTTCAGTGAGGGGAAACCACGCCCCCTGTCTGACATTATCGTCATCATCATTATCATGATTATGATCCTGTGTTGTAGAAACAACAGATTCAGGAGAAGGCTGTGAATGAGGTGAAGACGGCCATCAAACCCTTCTACCAGAAGAAGGAGATCACCAAGGATGAGTACAAGGAGATAGTCCGCAAGGCAGTGGAGAAGGTGAGTTTCCCCTGCTTCAACCAATCGTAGAGCAGGCAGTGTAGGCACATGATGATGGAAAGGTCCTGTTGTCACAGTTTTTGATGCACCTGAAATATTTCCTGGAAAGACAAAAAAGTAATTGTGACTCAATACCGTCCTCTGGTGGAAGGATAGGTTGATTGCAATTTTGTGATAACGCCGTCCAGCGCTTTAATCCAGTCATATTGATGTGGGCCACTTGGGGGCACTATGTGACCCATGGGTCTGCTAGTGTTCAACTTTACTCTTGATCTCTTGATTTTGTTACATAAGGATTAATTATTATATTAACTTTTATCAATTCTTTTTTCCCCCTGCCTTTCTGCCTCATCCCCCCCAAACCTAACAACGCCCCCTGTAGGTTTGTCACAGTAAGAGCGGCGAGGTGAACTCTGACAAAGTGGCTAACCTTGTCAAGGCCTACGTGGACAAATACAAGCGTGCTCGCAAGAAGTGAGCACCTGCACTGCTGCTGGCGCAGCACTGCCCCCTAGCGACATTCAGCTGCTCAAGTGCAATTTTCTCAAGCTGGAATAACGGCCTCCAAACTGGAAGTGGATGGAGAGCCGACGTTGTCGTTTTTGATACGTCCTCGTGTTGAACGAAGATTTCTTTTCTATAGATTTTCATATTTTGTTAGAAAACAAAAAAAAAAACCCGTTCTGAAATTGTAACGCAAGAGCCCTTTATTTTGCATAGATCATGTGACTCTGGAGCTGCAGGACGAGAAGATGCTTCTGATGCAACACTCAATGACAAACATTAGCCAACAGTAAAATTCACTCGCCAGGGTTCTTCAGATGGTACTGATCCGAAAGATCGGTTCCTAGTTCCACAGCTGTCCATTTTCCTTCTTCAAATGTTATATATTGTTTAAGAGAAAAGAGCCTAGTTTAAATAAAGTGCTGTTTCACTGAAGGAGACTGGGGGAGGGGGTCGGATGGATAAAGGAGGTGGGGGTCAGGGAGTGATCAGGTGACCACCACCATCATCCACTGTTTGGATTTATACTAAATGTAACTGCAAGAACATTAACAGAGTGAAATAAAAACAGCTGCTTCCTGACGTCCACTGGGTTCTGAAGGTTCTTTGATGGCAGATGTTATTTGGTTCTGGAGGTTCTTTAAAGGCAGGCATGACCTGGTCCAGGAAGTTCTGCTAAGTTCACTTAAGTCTGGAATTCTTTTTGGCTGGTCATCATTCAGACTCGGGACAATGTTGTTTTGGTTGATTTTTATTCAGACAATAATAGAAGTGTTTCATTGAAACAAGCGTAACACTGGTGGGCTCCCTCTAGTGGGCTCCTGACTGCTGTGACCCTCACTCCAAAGTGTTAAAATGTAACAGTTCAGACAGAATCAAACGATCCAGAGTCATTCAGTCTTAACGGAGACAAAAGTCCGAGATAGGAATTTATCGTCCGGGCGTTTATCCATGTTTGTTTATACAGCTCAAAATCAAAAAAGACAAAACGGAAGCCTATGTACACTTCAACACAGACAGAATTCATATATAATATAGATATACATGTGTATGTACATACAGTATTATATAAATATAGTAAAATAGATTAAATTACATTGATCCAACAGCAGGTGGTGACGTTGACTTAGTGTTGGAAGCACGACTGCACGGCCGCGAGTCCACTTCAGGACTTCAGTGTCAAACTGAGTGGGAAACCACGAACCAACAATACTCAAAGATCGTGTTTTTTTTTTTGTTGTTGTTGTTTCTATATTTGGTGTCCAGAGGGTGCCACCACTGAGGAACAGTTCTAGTTCCAGGGCTTTTTTTTCTGCAAGTCTACCAGGTTTATTAGAACCACAGCATGTGGTCAGATTCAAGGTCTTCTTTCATAAAGAAAAACATTTTCTGATTTCCTCCCCGTCAGGTCAGGGAGGAAATGAAGGTCTGCAGCCTCAGGTCATCTTCGCAGTAGTGTCACGGCTGCTCGTGTTCTTCAGCAGTTTTTTTTTTTGTTTACAAAAGAGTAAATACAGTGGGCCTCGTGCAGGAGGCGTCCAGTGTCGGTGTGGTTCTGTCAACGGTACCAACGGTTCTGAGTCAAACAGACACGGCAGGAGAGATCACCTCGGTACGAACACTGAGCAGCGGCGATTTCCTCGCTGTGTCTGTGGAACCGGAATAATCCCAACTTTGTTTCTCTTTTTACAAGTGTGTGTTTGTGCTAAATTGGAAGTGCTTTCAGTAAACAAACGTTACACAAACAAATTTGGCAAAAAAAAAAAAAGTTGGTGTTAAGATCCAATACTCACAAGACCACGTGACATCACCGCGGTGATGTCACAGCCAGCCTCCTGTGACGAGGCGGCTTGTCGGTCTGTGATCAGGCACCTTCATATTTTACGTTTGTCTGTACCGACAACTACAAATAAAATACACACGGCAAAAAAAACAGGCAAAAATAACGACGAAAAAAATCTACAATAAAAAGAGGAGGAAAAAGAGAAGCCGTTGTTGCGGCTAAAAAAAAAAAATCTGTACAAAGGTTCAATACATTCTCTTGGAATGGCAATAGTCTGTAGCTCAGGTAGGTGGTGCGGAGCATCAAGTCAATTCCTGTGATTTCTTCTTCTTCTTCGTGTTCACCAGCAGGTTCTTCCCGTGCGACCAGTCGTCACGGCTGCAGCCCCAGCATTGGAACGTCAGTGTCCATTTTTGTCCGGCGTGCCCTCACTGGCTGATGCATTGTGAATCCAGTCCAGGATGATGAGGCTCATGCTGCTGACCATGACCACCAGGCCCAGCAGGAGGAAGGCAGTGGCCTGAGGGGAGAAAACAGAGGGAGTCAGATGTTGGATGGAGCTCCTGCTGATGAGTTAGGATTGGTCTTCAATCCCTCAGCTCCCCACTCTGACCCTCCCACCTGATTTGTTGACCTATCAACAGACTTTAAACGGATATTTTCACTCCTAGTTTTATTGACAGCTGGAGTCCAGTTACTCCAAGTCCTGGTCCCGAGTTTCTTACCCCGATCTTCTGCACGGACTTGAGCGGCTCCTTCTTGACCAGTTTGAGGTAAAAGGCCGAGGGCAGGATGAAGATGAGCATGGCTGCGGCCGATGCCCCTGTGGACACAAGGTACGCGTAACGTTAGCCTCGACACTGTTAGCGCATTCATTGACGCACAGGACACAGACACTGACCTACGAATCCGAAGATGTCCCTGATGGTGGGCACCAGGATGACCAGAGCGTTGGTCCCGGCCAGCAGAGCCACGGTGATGATCACGTGACGGACCCAGCTGAACTCCTTGGACTTGGTCACGTGCTGGTTGATGGAGGTACGGATCTGCCAAGAGTAGAAGAAGAGGATGTTGGTCGGCATGTAAAAACTATGTCCTGCTGATTGATGTTCTGGAGAGGTTCTGGACTTACCGGGAACAGAACCACAGGGACAGTGAGGGTGACGGCAGACAGCACGGCCAGACGAACGATCATCAGGAGAATGTCAAACTTGTAGACCAGGGAGTAGGTGTGCAGCAGCTCGGGCCCAACGTGGACTGTGGAGAAGGACAGATCTACAACTTTAGAACAAGGACAGAACACACTGTAGAATCTAGAGGTTCTGCTACGTTCTACAGTTCAGCCCAGTTTTCGAACACAAAAAGAACAGAGTGCACTGAAGTCCAAACATATTTGTCTGTGTTTCCATGGAAACAACAACAAAAACGTCACACTGTGCCACCAGTTCTACACTTTGCCAAAATGTGTGTCTCATTTGACGCCTGAGGGAACGTCGTGTCCTGTCTAACTGGTCAACGGTTCCAGGAACATCCAGGTGTTCCAGCCAAGAGCAAACAGAACAGTTGAATGGGTTCCAGGTCTAAAGACAGACTTCGGTCAGTGACGTCAGTCTCATCCCTCAGATGTCCCTTTTGACTCACCGTTGAAGGTCAGATATCCAAACAGTCCAGCCAGCAGATACATGATGAACATGGCGAGGAAGGAGACGTTGGCCACACCCTGCATCCTCCTACGGGAACGGCTGTTTGGAGGAACGAGGAACCATCGATTAGTCGGGACAACGCCATGATGGAACAGTTCTGCAGTGTTTGGGTGCAACTTACTCTTTGAGCTCCTGGTACATGGGCAGGATGGATGGGTGGCAGACGAAGGCAAAAGTCAAGATGGGAACGGCGTAGACCGTCTGGAGACGAGGACACGAGAAAACTTTAATACAACAAACTTCACACAGGTGTCAGTGGTCAGAGAGAGACGCTGACCTTAGAGTTGAAGACAAAGTACTTTGGTGTACAAGAGTCGTCGCTGTATTCCTCGGCCGATCCGTTGGCATGATGGGAAATGCTCACGTTCACACCAGTGACTTCTGGTGGCAGAGGACAGGAGATCTGGAACTTCTTGATAATCACCTGGAGAAAGGGACAACAAGTGGGGTTAGAACAGGCATGAGCAAACTAAGGCCCGGGGGCCGTATGCGGCCCATTGAGCGCTTTAATGTGGCCCGTCAACTTTGTCCAAATTAATTAATCTATTTATATAATCAATGCCTTTTTTCTGCAATAATGCATTTCCCCAGTAGGTGATGCCATAAAGGACATTAGAAATGCAGGATTTGACTTTAACATGCCATTTATCATAGTTAACTAATTATTCTTCTTTCTGCTCTGGACTCAGGCCCCAAAGTCCAATTTTAGGACTAATTGTGGTCCACAAGTCAAAAAGTTTGCCCCACCCCTAGGTTAGAACCACATCTGGAGGACACTCCGGGAGTGGCTGGGAGGTCGGGAACTCACCACGATCAGGAAGAAGACCATGCACAGCAGAGACAGGCCACTGGTGTAACCGAGGTAACCTGAGGAAACACACACAACACCAGACATGAGCTGCTGTTCTGGAAAGCTGCAGCAGTACCAGCACTGATATTAATGTTCCCGCAGGAACTCAGAACTCATACCGAGGTTCTTGAGTAGTGAAAGAGGCAGGATGATGACCAGCGACACAAGCAGGACCAGGTAGTCTCCGTTCATGTACCATTCCCTGAAACACAAACACACAGTTCAGATTCTGGCCTGTTGGTTTACTGCCAGCCTCAAGAGGGCGCCATTAGCCCATTATTAGAGTTGCAGCAACTCCGCAAACTGAAGAAACAAATTTTTTTTTTATATTATGTGTTTTTTAACTCCTTGTGTTTCTACAATGACAGATTAAAAGACAGAAATGTTACGCTCCAGTTTCCCCCAATTATTGTTGAGGAGATACCACTCTGTGGCCTGTAGGTGGTGGTAAGTACACATACTTTAATTGTGTTTAATAATTTATTGCTAAATATCTCTTAATCCTATTCTGTAAAACAGACCAAAAGGTTTATCTTTGTTGGCTTCGCCAGAAGATCTGAGTTTTGTGGGTGGCAACAGCGCCCCCTGTTGGTTCTATTTTGACAGGTAGTTCTAACCATAGTCGTGACCATAGACTCACCCATTGTCTTCTCCAACAAATGCCTTAATGACGATGGGCAGCTCGTATTTCACGATGTAGAGGTAGCTGGACATAGCTGCGAAGGTTTACGAAGAAAATTAGCATTGTCGTAAAAACAACGTAGCCTGATCAACTGAAATAAGTGAACTTTCTCACCTCCGATGTTCTGCATGGTGATGGAGAAGGATGCGGCCAGTTTACCCGGCAACCCGAAGGCCTTGTAGCCCAGCTGCTCGTACACTAGAGCGCCTTTAGAACAACAACAAGAAAAGATGAGGAGCAGTCCAAAACGAAAGTACCAGTGGGAACTGTTAAAGGAACTCACCTCCTTCATTGGCTGTCTTCAAGAGCAGGTGGACAGAGTAGAGGGAGAAGATGGCCACAGACACCAGGAGGATCCTGTGGACAGAGAGCGCACGCTGTAAATACATGGACAAACCAACAGATGGCAGCGTTCCCCCTGGTTCCTGGGCTATCATAAAAGTATGTTTTTTTTTAACATCTGCATTAATCCCAGCACGCCATTTTCCCGCCCGCTGACGCATCAATGCAAAATCAAGAGCTTCTACGTGCACGACCTGGTCCTTCTGCATACTGCCCTCTAATTGGTCGACAGTCAGAAGGTCACACCTCCATTCACGATCTTCCGTGTGTGCAATTGTGCAGCAGGATTAACAGGACTAAGCTGTTCCCCTGAGGCCACACCTGTGGCTCTGACATCATCAGGAACTCAGAGAGGAACAGTACGTGATGTTCCGGTGACCTCTACAGGCCTTGGTATGAAACACAATGACCTCACCTGGTCTCTTTATGCACAAATCTTAAACAATGGGCCTGGGAACCAGGGGTTGAACAAACCACAGGTGGGATTCAAACCTGTGACACTAAAAGTCAAGATGGACTCACACAAAGAGGGCGATGCCAGTGTTGGCCATGGCGTAGGACAGACCCAGGATCCCGCTGCCCATAATGGCGTTGCCCAGGTTGAAGACGGACATTCCGAAGGAGGCGTTGCCCTGGTGCTGTGGACGAGGAGTGGAAAATGTTTGAAAAAGGAGAAGTAAGAGGAGAGACAGAGGGAGATGGAGGAGACGGAGGAGCAACTCTTACATATTCAGTCTCATACTTCTTCTTCCCCAGGCTGCTGTCAGGGAGGAACTTCTGACTCTCTGCGTCCAACTCTGGACAGTTGCTGAGAGAGAGAGAGAGCATTAGAAAACATGGAAACGGTATCAGCAATGTACCAGTGGTGTACAAGCGAGCCTCACCTTCCCAGAGGAACTTTCTCGGGCCTTTCTGGAAATGTGCACTCCACATTGTTGCTGCTGTTGTCATCATCATGATACTGGTTCAGGAAGTCCATCTCAGTTCTGCTCACTGTCTCCTTCATGCTGTACCAACAAAGACCAGAAGGGGGAGCATGGGGGGTAAGGGCACTGAGTTAGCTGGGTCTGACTCTGGGTCCCTGCTTCACCTCAAATTTGATCATTTGGTATCGGAGCGGCCTCGCCCAGAATGTGAGGAACCTTTACCAGCTAAAGATGGCTGCGATTGGTCGGATTTTGAACCAATCGCAGTGTTTCCAGGTGGATCAGCTTAAGAAGAGTCAACAACTGGACTGCACGCGGATATAATTATCGTATTTACATGATGTAGACCGTAGAATCCCTGCGGTGCCGTGAGTCAGTCGATGCTGCGCGATCATTGGTCGGAAGGTATCATGTGACACATGACCAACAAACTAAGACCTGCACACTACAAAATACTGTTGCTACGAAAAATCCAGTGACGAGAAAAAGCAGACCGTCCTCCCACCCACCCCCCAAACACACCGCCTTAGGCTTTACTGTTGGTGCATGGAGGTTCTCGGCCCAGTTTGGTTTCACTCTGTAACCAGGTTGGAACGTTGCAGATGTAGAACCACACCAAAGCCCCCCACCCCACCACCACCTTTGAGACCCCCACATTGTCAAACCCCAATCTTTTTCTCTGAGCGCGTTCACGCCGCCTTTAGAATAATAAATATTATGAAAAGCAGGCGCGCGCAGGATCATGTGACTTGTTTCTAGGCGAGGGGAGGGGGGAGTGGGTGACGCACCGGCTGTGGAAAAATACCAGAGCGGATGGTACTTCTACTGAAGACTCTCTGAATGACAAAGACGCCGCAGCAGAATGACGCAGAGTCGGCGCACATGGTCCCTGTGATCACACCGGCCAAGACCAGGTGACGGCCCTGGGACCAGGACAGAGACAACCGTTGACCAAGATAAGATGCACAGAGGCTAATAAGTGAACACTTGCTCTTTCATTAACAACACGGACTTAGAAGACCTTTTCAATGTGAGGACCAGGTGAAAAGAGAACCATGTGTCGCCTCCACCCCAACCCCCGCCCTGTACCAGTATGACAATATTATATGAACACTGACATGCGTTTTCCCGCCGTCCGACTGTTTATTTTAGCACTTATATAAACTGTAATGAGTGACTTCCTAACCGCTGGTTAATTATCACCTGGTTAATGAGTTAATGACCAGATCATATAGACAACAACGAATGGATGGAGGGTTACAGCAGGAAGTACACCGGGAAAAGATGAAACATCGTTGTGGTGAAATGTGACACCGAGTTCCTGCTGTGAGTGAGTGTGTGTGTGTGTGTGTGTGTATGTGTGTGTGTGTGAGTGTGAGTGTGAGTGTGAGTGTGTGTTCCTGTCATGGTGAGGATGCCGCCGCCGCCGGTCTTACCTTCTTGATGTTGCGCTCGGTCTGTGAAATCCTTCCAAGATGAGATCGAATGTTCAAACCGGTTAATTGTACCCGCGGATCGATCGAGCGATTAATTTAATTCTTAATAAATACGATCAGGAGGGATCGTTGAAGGATCGGTCCGGCTCGGAACTCTGTCCAATCCCCTTCCAGAACGGTTTGGAGATGCGGTGGTTTTCTAGAGTAAAGCCGCAGCCAGCGAATACTAACACAAATACACTGGCATATAAATATAAATATATAAAAAAAAGGAAGAGAGAAAAAATCCCAGAGAAGAGACGAGCTCGGAGACAGGAGACAATTCTGATGGAGGAGGGGCCAGGACTCGCCCTTTTTAAGGATGTGAGTTGCATCAGCTAGGCGGGGGAGACTCGGTGGTGGGGTGTGGGGGAGTAGTGGGTGGAGCCTAAAGCCGCTTAGTGGCTCCGCCTCTTCCCCGTGTCCTGCAGAGTCGTGGGTTTGTGTACAAACAGAGCAGTGACCCAGAGAGACGGAGTCAACTCATCGGAGCTTGCTCATAGGTTTGTCTGTAAATATAAGTATATGTATGTATATATGTGTGTTAAAAACAAAAATAAAAACTGGATTATACATATATGTATGTACTGTATGTGTAGCTGCATATATATTCATATATGTATATGTACATATATAAATATATACACTACATACAATTTTAGATATACACATATATTTCTATATATATACACACACACATTCATGCATATTTTACATTTCTTTTGGAAAAAGCTATGTTGCAAAGTGACCAACTATATGCATAGTAAATATAATATGTACGTATATAGTATCTACAGTATGTACGTACAGAATATATACATATATACACATATATTAGTGACTTTAGATTATAGCGTCATCCAAATGTGATGTAATATATGCATATATGTGTATGTATATATATCCATAAACATAAATGTACTGTATATACACTGTTTTATGTGTTAATATAGATATATAAATATATATCTGCACACACAGGCATTATAGCATCTATATATATATACAGTATATATTATAGCATACATATATGTATACTTATATTGTATGTATGAGTGTTGACCAATGTCAACACTCATACAACAACATCAAATATCACTGGGAGAAGACCCCAGTCCACATCAGGAGTCCAGTGTCTTCAGAGCTGTGACAGTTCTGGGACTGGAACCATCCACATCTTGTCGGCTTGTAAGTATTTATATAAAAGTAAAAAAAGTGAAAATGTGAGAGTGAATATTTGACCAGTGTTGTCAGACTGGTTCTGTCTGACTGTTGTTGTTATTGTCTTCTCTGCCTGTATGGTCGGCGGTCCTCAGGTCACCTCCCAGGCCAGGGGTAGCTGTAGTACAACACAGATACTCAAGTACAGACTTACAACTAGACAAACAGGTATTTTTTGAAGTACTACCTGTACACACTCAAGAAAAACTTTTTGCAATGTCTGCATGAATTTACACCAGGAAACAGGCTGATCAGCAGAAACCAGAGCTCAGCTTAGACCAGAGATCAGAGCAGACCAGATTACTGATTATCACTAACTCTGACTAATTGACTATTTCCTATTCTCACAAATTCTCATTAACTCCAACTTACTCTGATTATCTCTCACTAACTCCCACTAACATTGCCTTACTCTGACCTACTCTGACTATTACTAATGATCAACTCTGACTAATTCTGACTAACTCTCCATGTCTCTGACTAATTCTGACTAAGACTGACTCTGACTAACTCTTACTATCACTGATTATCACTAATTCTGACCAACTTTCACTAACTCACTAACTCTGACTTACTCTAACTAACTCTCACTAACTTTGCCTGACTCTGACCATTTCTCTGACTATTACTAATGATCAACTCTGACTAATTCTGACTAACTCTCCATGTCTCTGACTAATTCTGACTAACTAACACTAACTCTGACTAACTTGTACTATTACTTATTATCACTAACTCTGACCAACTTTCACTAACTCACTAACTCTGACTTACTCTGGGTTATTCTCACAAACTCTCACTAACTCCGACTTACCCTGACCATCTCTCACTAACTCTGACTAACTCCCACTAACTATGCCTTACTCTGACTATTACTAATGATCAACTCTTCTTACTAACTCATAATAACTCCCAATAACTCTGGCTAATTCTAACTTTCACTGACTCTGACTAACTCTTAATATTACTGATTATTGCTACTCTGACCAACTTTCACTAACACACTAACTCCGACTTACTCTAACTCCCACAAACTTTGCCCTATCCTGACTAACTCGGACTAACTCTGACTATTACTAATTATTATCTCTGACTAATTTTGTCTTACTCTCAATAACTCTGACTAACTCCGACTTACCCTGACTAACTGGGACTAACTCTGACTAACTTACACTAATTTGACCTAACTCTGACTTACTCTCACTAACTCTGACTAACTCTCACTGACCCTAACTAACTCTATCTAACTATTACTGATTCTTACTAACTCTGACTAACTGTCAATAATTCTGTAATTACACTGCAACACTCCTCGGTACACACCATCTATGCAACAATAGTCCGGCAGTCATGATAACACTCCAACTGTGTCAACATGTGCATGTTGCTGTTGTCGGTGTGACGTCAAAAGGCAATACATGCAAATACACACTTACTGTTGCTGTGGTTCCAGGAAGGATTAGAAACAACACTGCCAAAAAAGTCACACTGACACTATATATATATATATATATCTATATATATATATATATATTTTTTTTACCTCCTCAAACACCCCCCTTGCCCACCTCCCTGTGGTGTTCTAGGAAAGTCAACCTGGATGCAGCATCTCCATTACTATACCGACTGAGATCTTTTTTCACCCCGGAGGGGAACGTA
>JAFBJS010054833.1:25353-39560 GCA_016785265.1 Paraplagusia blochii | reverse complement strand
TCATTCTTCTACCAATGTATCCACTGTCCCTCCTCTGAACATGTCCAAACCATCTCAATCTGTCTTTTCTAGCTTTTTCTCCAAACCTGTCTGTGTTGTCCCTCTAATGTCCTCATTCCTGATCCTGTCCATCCTTGTCTCTCCTAAAGAGAACCTCAGTTCC
Organism: Paraplagusia blochii; assembly: GCA_016785265.1. Taxonomy (NCBI): domain Eukaryota; kingdom Metazoa; phylum Chordata; class Actinopteri; order Pleuronectiformes; family Cynoglossidae; genus Paraplagusia; species Paraplagusia blochii. Next base: position 39,397 of record JAFBJS010054833.1, on the reverse strand, counting down.
TGACATCGATACAACGGTAATAACTTTATTATAGTGTTCTATACCATGTGACCAGGACTCGTGTACCTGCAGGGAAACCAAGTACCAGTGCTCAAATAGTGGAACCCACCAGCAGAGAGAGAACTGAGTTCCTCTGGTTAAACAAACACATCTAGAATTCCTTGGTACCGACTGGACCCCTCCAGCTTCTGTACTTTAATAAAGTCCCTTTTGATGGTACAGTAAGTCACCTGTTCCCAGGGTTCCTGGTAATTACAGCCAACATTCCTGACTGTCTGTTAATATACTGACATATATCCCCCATATATCCTCCATAGATCCTCCTCTGGACTGTTCTCCTACCTGTGAGAACTCCTCTCTTTTCCTGGAGGAGCTAAGGAGGAGTCATGACATGGATGGAGTCTTTCCAAGCCTCGTCTCCCTGCCATTGTCCCTCTGTCACTGTGGAATGTCCAGGGTTCTCCAGCCAAGAGAATGAGTCACGAACTGTTCCATAACTTAATCTAATCAGTTCCACAGGAAGTCATCACTATTGTAGTTCATCATTAACAAAAACTACAACAACGGTACTAATCATTAGCCGTCGTTCTTTAACAGTGACTCAGCGCTCACTGCGGGACCGGGTCGTGAACCCGGGCCACGGTGAGTCCAGATGGACGAGCGACTGTTTGAACTGAGCTGTTTTGAAAAGAGAGAGAGAACAAATGTTAGCGACGCAGTGGGAGAACCATGGTACGGTGAAAGTAGAGACGGTTCTTGTTTGGATTTGAACCCAGCTCCTTCTGTCTCCTGCCCTGGGACCACAGGCAGTCAGACCTGGGACAGTCAGTACAGAGTCCACTCTGTCAGGACCAAGGCCTGTTCCCAAGTCTGGTACCAGGTCTGGACCCAGATCTAGACAAAGCCCAGGTTGCCTCTTACATCATTTTCTGGGTTCCCCGAAGGCGGGGGTGGGGGTGGGGGTGGGGGGAGTGTTTGTGTGTATGTGTGTTGACCTACTCGTCCTCTCACACTGCACCGTGGTTTCTATCACTGTGTCGTCATCTTGGCTGCCGCCTCCGCTGTGTCACACTGAAGGCACCGAACCAACATCCGCTCTGAACCCTGACACCAAGGTCAGAACTGATGGTTGGTCAGAGAAAGTGTTAAAGCTGTAGCCTGTTGGTGACTGTGTGGGTTTGACTCTTATTCCTGGTCCAACTGTACCCTGGTTTGACTGTTCCTCCTAGTCTGGCTGTATATCCTGGTCCAACTGTATCTCCTGGTTCAACCATTACTCCTGGTCTGACTGTTTCTCTTGGTCTGGCTGTTTTTCCCGATCTGACTGTTTCTCCTGGTCAGCTGTTTTTCCTGGTTGGACTTTTTTTCCCTGATCTGATTGTATCTCCTGGTCAGACTGTTTCTCTTGGTCTGTCTGTTTTTCCTAGTCTGACTGTATCTCCTGGTTCTACCGTTTCTCCTGGTCTGACTGTTTCTGTTGGTCTGGCTGTTTTTCCTGGTTGGACTTTTTTTCCTAATCTGACTGTCCTCCTGTCTCACTGTATCTCCTGGTCTAAATGTTTCCCATGGTCTGATTTTTTCTCTTGGTTTTGCTGTTTCTCCTGGTCTGACTGTATCTGTTGGTGTAACTTTCTTCTGGTCTGAATGTCTCCTGGTCTGACTACCTCCTGACCTAGCTATCTTTTTGTTCGACTGTTTTTACTGGCAGTTTTTTTTGGGTGGACTGTTCAATCCCGATCTAACTGTTTCTTCTGGTTTGGCTTCATATCCTGGTCGAACTGTTCCTCAGCTGACTGTATCTCCTGGTCAGACTGTTTCTCTTGGTCTGTCTGTTTCTCCTAGTCCAACTGCCGTATGGTGTGATTGTATATCCTGGTCTGACTTTTTTTTCCTGATCTGACTGTCCTCTTATTCGACTGTATCACCTGGATTAAATGTTTCCCCTGGTCTGATTTTTTTTCTCTTGGTTTTGCTGTTCCTCCTGGTCCAACTGCGCAATGGTGTAACTATATATCCTGGTCTGACTATTCCTGGTCTGACTGTTTCTCTTGGTCTAAGAGTCCTCCTGGTCTAACTGTTTCTAATGGTCTCACTTTTTCTATAGTTCTGACTGTTTCTCCTGGTGTGGCTGTATATCCTGGTCTGACTGTTCCTGATTGATTGTATCTTCTGATCTAATGGTTTCTCCTGGTCTGGCTGCTTTTCCTGATCTGACTGTTTTCCTGGTCCAACTACCCTCTGGTCTGATTGTCTCCTTGTCCTGACTATTTCTCCTTGTCTGACTGTTTCCCTTGGTCTGACTGTATCACCCCCTCTGACTGTTTTGTTTCTCCTCGTGATGCTGCTGCTGGTGGAAATCGAACTGTGTTACACAACACCTCCTGCGTCTGCTTTGATTTCATTCATTACAGTGGAGGGGGGAGGGTCATGTGGTCTGTAATGACTTTCACAAGGACGTGATTGGAGGAGAAGTGAAGTACATTTGATTTGGTTCTCAGTGGAACATCCAGAGAGTGTGTTTCTGTAGTAGGGAACCATGATGCAACAGTCGGCGGTGTTGCTGTTGTCTGGGTGGTTCACATGTGTCAACCAGCCGTGAGCTGAATTTAGGTCCAGGACCACAGTCAGTATGGATGGTGACGTAGGGATCAGATGACCAGGGCTCAGAAAAGACCAGTGGCGTCAACGAGCAGCAAACTGGTCTGGATTAGGTCTTCCATATGTCTACTTATAAGGGGGTCACACACACTGCAGTTATATGCAGTCACACACTGTCATACATATATATAAATATATATGTATATATATATGCATGACACACATATATTTATATGTGTGTCATATATGGATGTGCTAACCTAAAGGTCTAGTGTCCTCCAGTGTCCAGTTTGTTCATCTAGATGTTTGACTCTGACGGTTTTGTGTCCTCCAGTGCCCAGAGTGTCCAACTGGACGTGTGAACCTGAAGGTCTAGTGTCCTCCAGTGTCCAGTTTGTTCATCTAGATGTTTGACTCTGAAGGTTTTGTGTCCTCCAGTGCCCAGAGTGTCCAACTGGACGTGTGAACCTGAAGGTCTAGTGTCCTCCAGTGTCCAGTGCGTCCAGCTGGACATGTAAATCTGAAGATGTAGTGTCCTCTAGTGTCCAGTGCATCCAGCTGGACATCTAAAACTGAAGGTCTAGGGTCCTCTAGTGTCCAGTGCGTCCAGCTGGAAATGTAAAGCTGTCTAGTGCGTCCAACTGGACGTGTGAACCTGAAGGTCTAGTGTCCTCCAGGGTCCAGTGTGTTCTTTCAGGTGTCTTCCAGTGTCCAGTGTGTCCAGCTGGACATGTGAACCTGAAGGTCCATGTCCCCCAGTTTTGGAGATAACTTCAAACGTTGGCTCAATGTTTTTGCCAACCACTGGGCGAAGCTTCTGGGAACACGACAGGCTGGTGCTACATGTCAGAGGTGGATGTGAGCTGCTCAGGTACACCGTGGTCCAGTCCAGAGGCCCACTATCATGGAGCCCTGGTGAAAGTAGACCATAATATTGACACAGGTTGTGTAAGAGTCTGTCTTCACCAGGTTAATCATTCCTACAGTCACTCCTTCTCAGGAAACCAATCACAGCCGTCATGATCTAAGGGCGGGGCAGGGCGAGGTTACTCCAGTCCGTAGGACCACCCATTCACGCTCACATTAACACTCAGTTTAGAGTGAATGCTTAGACCAGTGGCTCTCGATTATTTTCTGACCCCCGCCCCTTCCCCAGAGGACAGAAATGATTTCACACCCCTTCATCTTCTGGACAGACTCCTGTGAACTGAAATACTGCATATACTACATATACTGTGTGTTATGAATATCAATGCATGGAAGAACTGGAGAAAAAAATAAAGAAAATACAGAGAAGATCTGGAGAAGAACTGAAGTAGAATCAGCGAACAACTAGAGAAGAACAGAAAAAGACTTAAAGAAAATGCAAAGAGGAGCTGGAGAAGAACTGGATAAGAACCAAGGAAGAACTGAAGAAGAACTGTATAAAGGCTGGTGAAGAACAAAAGAAGAACCAAGGAAGAACTGAAGAAAAGAACCTACAAAGAAGAAAAAACCTTCATGGTTTATCCATTGATGGAGATACTTTTGAGTATTTTTGAGCTAGCCCAGCAGTGATTTGGGACTTAAACCATTGACCTTCTTAATGTGAGACAGGAGGTCTGACCACCTTTTCAGCTAGTTATAGTTGATGTAGTTATGGGTAGGTTATAATTATAGTAGTTATAGGTGATATATAGTTGATATATAGGTATATATAATATATAAACCTATATATATATATATAATACATCAACTATACCTACCTATAAGTACATCAACTTAAACTATAATAACTATACCTACCTAAATATATATATATATATATATATATATATATATATATATTTAGGTAGGTATAGCTATAATACCAGAAGGTAAGTATAGTTATAGGTATAACTATACCTACCGTACATATAAATATATTTAGGTAGGTATATTTATAACTATACCTACCTATATATATATATATAGGTAGGTATAGTTATAGTTATGTGAGGCAGGAGGTCTGACCACCTTTCCAGCTAGTTATAGTTGATGTAGTTATGGGTAGGTTATAGTTATAGTAGTTATAGGTGATATATAGTTATGTATAATATATAAACCTATATATATATATATTATATATATAATACATCATCTATACCTACATATATATATTAAGGTAGGTATATTTATTATAGTTATAGTTGATGTATTTCTAGATAGTTGTAGTTATTACAGTACTAGTTGAGTTAGTTATAGTTATAGTTATAGGTGTTTATAGTTGATATAGTTTTATTTGATATAGTTATAATGTTAAAACTAGTCTATGAAAGGACTGTTCTTCAAGCAATAGTTTTTTTTCACATTTTATTGGTGATCCACTGGAACAAAATCACTGATAATAAAAAACAAACACTGCTGGTTAGAGTCAAGGAGAACTCAGCAGAACAGGCACTTGGTTCTGTGGAGAACAGACTGGTGGTTCTGGTAGTACAAGCTGTAGAACCGTTGGCTGCGAACTAGGTAAAATGAACTAATCCAACTTGAACAACTTCACTTGAGCCACTACAGTATGACAACAACAACAACAAAGTGTGCGGTGGAACATTCATGCAAAAAGATTGAAGTGATACAATGTTTGACCAACAGTCGTTCAGATAGTATTCCTGAGATACTACAGGGGGCAGTAGGTGAATGGGGGTTCTTCAGGAACCCCTCCAGTTCCAGAGAGTTATGCTGGTGTCAGACTGTAGTTCAGTGACATCACAGGTTACTATGCTGTTGTAGAATACTGACATCATAAACAGTTCCAGGGTTAGGTAATTAAACAGTCCCAAGAAATATAAACAAAAAACACTGTCTCCTGTCCAGCTTGGCCCGTGCACGTCAACGGTTCCATGAACTGTTGTGAGGTGATTGAGTGTGTGACGCACTTCACAGCTGGAGAGGTGACCGTGTGGATATATTTACTGAAGAAACACATTTTAACAAATATACAGGCTTCAAAGGAATCAAAGAAAAACAAAGAGTTCAACTGCAACGTCGGTCACATGATCTACTGTATATATTCATACAGCATATATATGAATTTAAACAATCATTTTTATATATGTACAGTTGCAATCAAAGTTATAAAACCCCTCGTTTGCATCTTTCAGCTCTTTGCGATAAACAAGACAACGATTGGAATAGTTTAATAAAACTAATATTACCATTATTTGATCAATGGTTAAGCAAGTGGACTTAGTCTTTAAGGTTTCAGGTTCAAGACCACCAGCTGCCAGGTTGCTACTGAAGTGCCCGCATAACTTCCAGTGGGCTTAACCCCTGCAGGAAGGCTTTCAGTATGGTGCGGTGTGATGTGGGTGGCAGTTGTGGAGACTGCTGCCCCTCAGACCAAGTAACGGATAAAAGGATGAAGACGGATGGATGGACGGATTTGAGGACGACGTTCGAAAAAAGGCACACCAAAGAATATTACTGAACTGGAGGCCCTTGTTCAGGAGGTATGGGCTAGCATTTCTCAAGAACGTTTGGACGCATGAGCTAGGTAACTGCTCAGCTGACCAAGGAAAACCTTGGGAAACCTCTTGATTAGCGAAAGGAAGCGTTGGGAGAACGGGAAGTCTGGGTATCCCAGCTCCGATTATTGCCCTCGCAATACGGGTATGAAGACAAACATGGATGGATGGACGGATTTGAAGAAGGCGGTTGCACAAGGCACGCCAAAGAATATTACTAAACTGGAGACCCTTGTTCATGAGGTATGGGCTCAGATTCCTCAAGAACGCTGTCTGAAGCTGGAGTAGGGCCATGCGTCACATTTGGACACATGAGCTAGGTTATTGCTCAGCTGACCAAGGAAAACCATGGTCTGAAGCTGGAGTCTGGCCATGCATCACGTTTGGACGTATAAGCTAGCTTGTTGCTCAGCTGATCTGGGAACACCATGGGAAATCTCTGGATTAGCTAAAGGAAGAGTCTACAGAACAGAAGTCTGGGTATTGATGCTCCGACTATTGCTGTCACAACCCGGCTTCAGATAAGACGACAACAATGGATGGAAGGACAGATATGAAGAAAGCGGTTGCACAAGGCACACCGAAGAATACTTCTAAACGGGAGGCCCTTGTTCAAGAGGTATGGGCTAGGATTCCTCAAGAATGCTGCCTGAAGCTGGAGTCTGGCCATGTATCACGTTTGGACGCATGAGCTAGGTTGTTGCTCAGCTGACCTGGGATTAGATTAGCTAAAGAAAGTGTCTAGAGAAAGGGAAGTCTGGGTCTCCCGAATTCTATTGTCCCTGCAACACGGCCTCGGATTAGAAGATATAGATGGATGGATGGGTGGATTAGAAGAAGGTGGTTGAAAAAGACACACCAAAAAATATAACTGAACTTGAGGCCCTTGTTCATGAGGAATGGACTGAGATGCCTCAAGAACGCTAAAAAGGTTTACAACTATGTACTGAAAAGCTTGTCAGGAATGGATTGAGTCATCCTGAGACTGTGGTAGTCGTAACAAGAAGCATTTTGTGTTGACCAGTATGATATTAGATTTGTTGAACTACTCAAACAGTTCTTGAGTTATTTGTTTCTGGCAAACAGCTGACAAATGCTATATTTTTCCAATAAGCCTAATTTGCAATTGGGGTTAAATAAATGTGACTGAAACTGTATATGTATATATACTAGGGATGGCCGATATATCGGTCCAACGATATTATCGGGCTAACGATATTATCGGGCTAACGATACTATCGGGCTGATATCAGCAACCTTTTTAAATATCGTAGCATATCGGTATCTTTTTTTTTACTGATATTGAAAATACGATGCTGTGGTTGTTAATATCGGACATCCCTAATATATACATATATTTCTACATATTTGTGTGTGTTTGTATAAACTACTGTGCAAACGTCAAGGCAGTCGGAGGCACGGCTGATTTTTGTTCTCTCTAAGGATCTGTACCACAGATCATCAGGTGTGGGGCCAAGGCCACCTTGTGCCTCACACTCTTGCACAGCAGTCTACACACTACAGCTGACTGTAGAAGGCTCGATAGGCAGAATCCCAACAACCCACTCCCAATGAGGCGGAGAGTGTGATTGTACCATCACATAAAGACTATTTACAAGGCATTTACAACCGTCCAAAAAGACTAGAGTTCCTCGTCAAAAACAGGCTCGGAATCCACTATTTCATTTGAAATATCTAACTGTTTCATGTACTTGGATCCACAAAGGATCGATAAACATTGTCCACGTGGGCTGGATGTGTTCTGGGCTCAACAGCACTGGTAAAAAAGCTGCAGAAAACAGAGAGGTTGTTGGTTTGAGCAGCCTGAGGAGGATAAAGAAAGGTCCAGAACTTGAACAGTGTTGGTACAACCTCAAGTCGGGTGTACTGACGTTCTGCAACGTGGAACCATGTTTTTGACCAAACCCTGACCAACAGTTCTATGGTTCACAGTTCCTCGGTGACAACATCAAGTTTCTTGAGGCTGGGGTTTGTTTTGTTGTTCAACTGTAGAACAGGTTTTCCCAATCACCGGCCGGGGGACCTAATTTTGTACATTGATGATTGTGTTTGCATGATTATCCTAACTGTGCGGAGTCTGTTGATGATGGTCTGACAGTAAAGCGAAGAACAAATAAAAGCGGAATGAGCAGGGAACCAGTTGGAACCGTTGGAACTTCTGCTCTTCTGTTTGGTGCACTCTGATTGGCTGCTTGTTCATTTCTGCCTCTGTGTTTGCTTCTCTCAGGTGCATTTTCTGTCATAGGTTCCACCCAGCTGTTACAACACCCTCAACCCGGAGGCTTTCCGTCACCTGCTGAAGAAAAAAATTCTTCTTCTTCAGAGGAGGTGAGGTCTTAGCTTGTTTATGATGACCACAACGCTGACCTTTAGACGCAGATGATTCTTGAAGACCACGTCGCTGGTTAGACGGAGACCAGAGTTTACTTTGACCTCAGTTCACGTAGGGTTTCCTGGGTTCAGGGTGTTATCGTTGTGGGTGTTCTGATCCATCGTGTTCTGGGTCAGTGGTTCCTGGGTTCAGGGTGATCTGGTCCAGGTGAAGTTCTAAGTGCTCCTCTGGGCTTGTTTAAGTGCACACAGGACTGAATCCGTCTTGTCAGCTGATCCAGACACAGTTCAGGGTCCAAGGTCACTGATTCCTTCTGTTCTCCAAACATTTAATCTGAGCTGAGGCCCGTCAGAAGTTGGATTTTTCCCACGCTCATAGCGTCACATCCAGAACATTACAGCAACAAAACAAAAAACGACAGTAAAATCTTTTCTCCAGTGAAATTCTCTGAGACGTCTGAAGTCAGTGCAGCTCAGCGTGGTGTTGGTTGAGGTTTGATGATTGATGATCGGGTTGGGGGGGTGCAGGGTGTGCATGTGGGGGACACCTTAGTGTCCACCGCTGGAGCCTGGAGGGTTGTGAATCCAGTCCAGGACGATGAGCGACAGGCTGCCAATCATGAAGACGATTCCCACCACCAGGAAGACGGCCGCCTGAGGAGCCAAAAGACAAGAAGGGACGGGGCAGAGTGAGAGAAGAGGCCGCGCACAGTGGGTCAGAACAGAGGGTGAAAGATGAGACAAGCTGTGTGTGTGTGTGTGTTCTGCATACTCACCCCGATCTTCTGGGGGGAGCGAAGTGGGTGAGTCTTGACCAGACGGAGGTAGAAGGCAGCAGGCAGGATGAAGATCAGCATGGTGGCTGCAGAAGAACCTGGACCAGGGAACATTGACAAGATCAGAGGTGGGAGAACACATCCACACTCTTGAGTATCACAGTACTTCATCCGTGTATGGAAGATTTACTGTCAATCACCAGTATTTCCATTTCATTTGACTGTATAGTATACCACAGTATATCACAGTGTATCTCAGTATATCTCAGCTTATCCAGGTATATTGCAGTGTATCTCACTGTATCTCAACATTTCTTTGTATATTGCAGTGTATCTCACTGTATCTCAACATTTCTTTGTATATTGTAGTATATCTCACTGTATCTCAGTAGATTGCAGTATATCACAGAATATCTCACTATATCGCAGTTTATCTTAGTGTACGTCAGTTTATCTCAGTATACTTCGGTATGTCGCAGTATTTATCAGTTTATTGCATTGTTGCCACTGTATTGTATCTACAAACCCCACCATCTTGACCAAAGTCCTGGCCAGGACTATTGTGGTCAGTACTGGTCATTGGTTAACTCTGGAAACACCAGGTTAGTAAAACAATTCCGATATTAATAATCTGTTTTGTTGACTGTTCCACACTCTACTGTACTTCATCAGCTTTAGTACAAAGAGCAATAGATCATCAACAGAGTTTTTCTTTTTTATGTACTGCGTACTCACCGATGAAGCCAAAGATGTCTCTGATGGTCGGGACGAAGATGACCAACAGGTTATTGAAGATCAGGATGACCAAGGCGATCAACAGGTGGCGCACCCAGCTGAACTCACGACCACTGAACAACAGGTTGGTGATGGAGGTGCGGATCTGAGAAAGGAAAACAGCACTGTCAGGGTCCGTGTCTCGCTGGACATCGCTGTCGGAGTATTTATAAATGTATATGCAGATTTTTTTATATATACAACTTTACAGCAATAACAAGGCATAGATTGGTCAAGAGACAAGAGGACATGGTGAGAGAGGCCACTGTGATGAGCCAATCAGAGTGAGAAACAGAAATGATGCGTTCAGCGCCCCCTATGTAAACAAAGCTACCTGCATTATCTTTTAGTTTATTTTTGCTATATTTGTACCTGTTATAACTAATATAGTGAAACTTTTGCAAGTTTTCCACAAAAATCCACAATGCACTAAAGAAGCAAGGGGAGAACCCAGTGAGTCAGTGATGGCTTAGTGGTTAAACCCATTTGGATCTGCAGGGTTTCAGGTTTGAGTCCGGCAGCTGTACTGAACACGGCACTGTCCCCACACACTGCCCCTCAGGTGGCATTATGTAAAGCTCTCCATTCTGTGTACTTGAACTACAGTGCTGCTTCTTGGAGCTGCTTAGCCACCCAGGCACTGGTCAAGCCTGGAGTAGGTGAAAGGTTGTGGGTATCAGGTGAAACCCGAGGCTCTCAGACCTCCGACGGGATAAGGTTAGAGAGGGCGGGGCTTAAAGCAGCCATTCACAAAGGCGGGGATTATCTCCTGCAGTGCAATGCAACCATGCGATTGCATCAGCCTGGGCTGAGAGTCGAAGAGAGTTCAGCTGCAGGGGGGAGGTGTGTCTTTACTAAAAGTCGTTCGTTCTTTAGCAAAACCACTTCCCCCCCTGTCCTCCCCTCCCCCGTCCTCCCCTCTATTTACAAACTTCTTCCTCATTTAGATGCTGGTTTCATGACAGCTGTGTCAGACTTCTTCACTTACATCAAAAGCCTCCATAGCGCCACCGCTGGACAGACTTTGTGTGGTTCTTGTTCTTTTAGGCCTTCATGAACTCAAGATTCATGTGCATTAATCAGAACCCCAACCGAGGGAATAAGTCACTGTGACTGGACTCAGGGACCCAGCTGAGCTCCTCCACTACGCTGATGACACTGTCCTTTTCACCAGTGTCTGCTCTGACATGGGAAGAGTTACTGATGCTCATTTAACTCTGGCTCCCGAAGATGTACCCCACCATCGACCCCCAAACCCTCCAACCTAACCCCCTACCCTCCACCCCCTCCACTTCCACCCTACCTACACTTCCCTGAACCCCAACTGTTACATAAGAACCTGCAGGTTGGACTGGAGGTGTGGTATTTCTCCCCAACACTCCAAACTTTTCGGCACTTAAACGTTACCTGTTGCAAGGCCTTTAGATTTCACCCTGTGATAATCAAACACACACACTCACGGACACACACACACACACACACTCAGTATGTGGATAAACTGGTTACAGGCAGCTGGATCTGGAATGATCCGGACAGCAAGACTTGAGCAGCAAAACTCGTCAAGCCTTGGTGCGAGGCCTTGAGCTGCATCTGTGTTTCTGGTTTTGGTTGAAAAAAAAAAACATTGTTGCCCACAGCGTCCTGGTCAAGGACGTCTGTACACAGGGGTGTCATCCTGTTGTCTCTCTGCATATGCAAAGTATCAAAAGTAGCGAAGTGTGTTTTCTGTGTTTTTACTGAGCACGTACTTCACTAAGTATCTGTTTCTGACACAGGAAGTGAGAGGAGTGTGGCCACAAATATGGCGCCTGAGAAGGTAAGGCTGTGAGACATGTGATTGGCTGGAGGTGTCACATGGCCTCCAATATTGACAACTGGTGACACACTTAATTTCAACCGCGGGGGGGTTTGGTTAGAGGGTATTTACAGTAAAACTCAAGGATATTTGGACTTTTAACCTCTTATTCCATTCATGTTATTCATGACTGGAATTCCGTCATCCGGGTTTAACAAGACAATCCTTGGAAGAGTATTAGTTTATATTGAGGTCAGTCTTTCAGTCTTTCCAAACCAGGTCTGGGTCTGTGTTGTACTTGTCTGGGGCTCAGTGCTTTTTGGAGGGCCTTAGTGCTTCTGATCTGTGTTTCTGAGGTTCTGGTCTAGGTCTTAGTGCTTCTGGTCTGGTTCTTCTTGCTTCTGGTCCGTGCCATTGTAGTTCTGGTCCAGATCTCAGTGGTTCTGGTCTGGCTATAAGTTGTTCTGGTCTGGATTAAAATGGTTCTGGTCTGGATCTCTGTGGTTCTGGTCTATAGACCCTAACCAGGTCAGATAATGTGTGAAATACCACAGGCCTCAGAGAAAGTCAGTGCTGGTTCAGGAGGAACGTTCCACATCCTGAGAACTGGGCCACGTTTGACTAAACACCGAGTCCTTTCATTGTGGACTGGATCCCACTTAATCTCGGTGTTAGCGGGCCGCCCCCACATGACTGAACACACACATACACACAGCCTCTTCTCAGTCCATTTGACCCTGGCGTTTGATCCACGTCTCCGTCACAGCTGACCTCCATCTCATCGCTAACTCGTCATTAACTCAAGTTGAAATGCGCCATCGTCACGGTGATCAATTAACAGGATCCTAGTCAGTCCTCATCACAAGTACAAACCGACCAAACAGGTTCTAAACCCAACAGCAAACTGTGAATCAGCAGTTCACACCTGGTACACCAGCCTCACTATATAAAACAACCAGCGCCACCTGCAGGTTCCTGCTCAGCCTGTAGTATCAGTAATTTATAGAAGTGATAAAAAGTTCATGTTAGTAAAGTTAATTAGGTTAACAGGTTAGTTTCTGGCTCTTATTTCTCTTTCCAGGATGAAAGTGAAACTGTTCAGCGTTGGAACTCGCTGTCACTGGTACGTGGTCACATGACCAAAGGTAAACTGGACTAAAGTCAGACTAAACAGTCAAATTCTAGAAAAGGAATAAATCCTGGGCCAGAACTGATGAAGGAACTTCACAACAATCGGGTGTCGTTTTTCTCTGTATCTGGAGAACTCTGTGTTCCTGACGGAGGTTTGTGTTTCTGCCTCTGTCCTCTCCATCACACCTTCGTGTCCTCCACTCACCCTGATGCTTGGCACCGATGGTACAGAGTGTCAATGGTAAAGTTCCACTGTCAGTGTCACGTGTCAGGACGAGAAGTTTGGTTTGTCTTTGTCTGGTCGTTTGTGTAGCGAGGAGGATGCTGCCATCTGGTGGCATGGCAGTGCAACTTCAACCGCAGAGTCAACAGCTGCAGATACATGTTAGACAGAGAGAGGCGGGGAGGTGCGGGTGCATGAGGGGGGAGTAAAGGGGGAGACGCGCAGGGGTGTACCTTTACCCCCCCATGTCAGTTTTGGTTGATCTAAAAACAGACCATGGCCACATAAGGCTGGGAGCTGAGTGTGTGTGTGTGTGTTACAGTTTTGGGGCCAACAGTGACTCAGAAAGAACTGGCACTAAGAGAGTTCCAGGTACTATCTCCACACAGTGACTCAGTTTAGTTAGTGTTTGGTGTGGCCCAGAAATGTGGTGTAGACCAGATGTGTAATGTGGTTGATAGGTGTAGTATGGACCTGATGCTGTCTCTTATACACATCTAGATGTGTATAAGAGACAGAGGCTGGGAGCTGAGTGTGTGTGTGTGTGTTACAGTTTTGGGGCCAACAGTGACTCAAAAAGAACTGGAACTGAGAGAGTTCCAGGTACTATCTCCACACAGTGACTCAGTTTAGTTAAACTCCACACTGACATAGTTGCAGGAGTTGAAGAAGGATCCATGCTTCTTCTTTCGGCTTGTCCCTTTTTCAGGGGTTGTCAACAATTTCCACCTCACCCTGTCCTCTGTGTCCTCAACTCTAACTCCAACTACCTCCATGTCCTCCCTCACTGCATCCATCAATCTCCTCTTTGTCTCCTACCTGGTAGCTCCATGTCTAGCATTCTTCTACCAATGTATCCACTGTCCCTCCTCTGAACATGTCCAAACCATCTCAATCTGTCTTCTCTAGC
>JAFBJS010054833.1:0-25321 GCA_016785265.1 Paraplagusia blochii | reverse complement strand
AAAATCACCTCATTCCTGATCCTGTCCATCCTTGTCTCTCCTAAAGAGAACCTCAGCATCTTTAACTCCTCCACCTCCAGCTCTGTCTCTAATCCATCCATCATGGCTGGTCTCACCACTGTCCTGTAAACCTGTCCCTTCACCTTAGCTGACTCTCTTCTCTTTTCTCCAGGTCTTCCATCCTGACTCCACCCTATTCTTCTCCTCTCTTCCACAGTCTCCACTGCTCTGGACAGTTGATCCTCAGCATCTAAACTCCTCCACCTTCTCCTCCTCTGCTCTTTATAACCTCACTATTCCACTGTTCTCCCTGTCATTAAGAAGGATCAACGCTCTTAGGAGTTTTTATCAGACATCTGCTGCCACCTAGTGGAAGGTAGTTTACTATCTAAACTATTATCTGGGTTTAGAATCTAGGTCGTTTCCTTCCAGCAGATGATGACGTCACAACACAGCCACATTACCCAGAGGAAAATTGATAATGTTTGCAGAGGGTGAGTGTGAGTCACCAAAATCAACAGTCTGCAATTCTTCACCTTAGTGAAGTTCCACGGAACAGATGAGGTCGTACTAGAGAAGTACAAGGAAATACAATGGTCCGTCTGTGTTGGTCCTGCCTGGCACTGATCACATGACCACAACAGCGTGCCTGTGTGCGTGGTACTTACAGGAAACAGTACGATGGGTACAGTCAGAGTGACGGCAGTGAGAACAGCCACGCGGACCATCAGCAGCAACGTGTCGAACTTATAAACCTTGGTGAAGGTGTGGAGCAACTCCGCCTCAACGTTCTCTGTGAGTGGAAGAAGAGGAAGAAGAGGAGGAGGAGGAGGAGAAAAAAAATGAGAGAGTGAAACTGTCTGCCACCTAGTGGAAGAACACTGCAGTAGTCCAACAAACTATTGGTCTCTACAATGTCTGACATGACTATTCTGATCTATTCTAGTCTAATCTGATCTAGTCCTGTCTGTTCTTTTCTAGTCTGGGCCGATCTAGCCTAGTCTGGTTCTCTAACAGACTGCGACCCATATTTTCTCTAATGGAGGTCCATGTCAAAATCCCAAACATTGATTTGTGTTTACTTTTATTTTCCAGTTTAGTTTCAGTAAGTCGTCTTGGCTCAGACCTTGGGAGGTTCTTACCGTAGAAGGTGAGGTAGCCGAAGAGCGCTGATAGCATGTACATGACCAGCATGGCCAGGATGGACAAGTTGGACACGTTCTGCATCTTCTTCCTGCTGCGACTGGACAGAAAAGAAGGGAACAATGACTTGGAGGAAGCTGAAGGATCACCAACTGATGACCACCACAGTCCATTCCCACATGCTAACACGTTAACGCACTGGTATAGGTTAAGGGTCAGTACCAACAGTGGTCCTGTTCAACCTAGTGTTTGGTGTGGCCCAGAAATGTGGTGTAGACCAGATGTGTAATGTGGTTGATAGGTGTAGTATGGACCTGATGTGTTGTTTGTGGTGTGGCCCAGATGTGTATTGTGGCCCAGATGTGTGATGTGGCCCAGATACGTTGTGCCCCAAAGGTCTGAATTTCTGTGCGGCCCAAACGTGTGCTGTGGACCAGAGGTTTGGTGTGGGTCAGAGGTGCAATGTGGACCAAATTTTTGGTGTGCCCTGGATGTGTAGCGTAGCCCAGAGGTTTGTTGTGGCCCAGACAGGATGCTGGAATAAGACGTGAGGTGTGGACCAAATATGTGGTGTGGCCCAGAGGTGCAATGTGGACCAAATGTGTGGTGTTCCCCAGATGTGTGGTGTAGCCTAGAGGTGAGTTGTGGCCCAGTCATGATGTGAGAACTAGACATGAGATGTGGACCAAAAAAGTGGTGTGGCCCAGAGGTGAGTTGTGGACCAGAGTGGTAGTGTATATCAAATGTGTGGTGTGGCCCAAACCAGTGGTGTAGACTGGATTGTGTGGACACTCACTCCTTCAGCTCACTGTAGATGGGCAGGACTTCTGGGTGGCAGACAAAGGCAAAGGCCAGGATTGGAACTGTGTAGGCAGTCTGGCAGGAAGAAAAACGCAGTACTTCAATCATACAGCAGAGGGCGCCATGGGAGCATTGAATTCAAAGTTAAACCCTGCAGTTATTTATGAAGTTATCGACTACAGACGTGAGCTTGTTCAAAAAATAAACGTTTAACCAGAGGATCTTGAAAATAAACCTGAGTACAGAACGGTGCGCCACCTGCTGACCACCACGTCACCACTTTGGGTATATTTGTAATGATGAACAGATTAGTAACTAAGTCAAAGACTTCATTGTAGGTGGAGGGAAAAACTGTGTCAATACTGCTCCACCTTCACCAAGTACTTCAAAAGTACAGCCTGAGTACACAGGTCTACAGGTCCTTGTACACAGGTCTACAGGTCCTAGTCCTAGTTAATATAGCTAATTAATCGTGACTACCCCTGATTAATCACTATTGGTCATTAATTGAAGTGTTGGACAGACTGCAGTTCTGAAGTATTTGTACCTGAGAGTTGAAGACAAAGTACTTGGGTTTGCACATGTCATTGTCCTCATTATGTGGCTCAACATGGACTCCAGTGGAGTGGGGGGCGTGGGGTCCGTCCACTACTGTTGGGGAGATGTCGGATCTGGAGAAGTCCATCTGCTCCGAGTGGTTCTGGAGCGTGAACAACCCCGACATGTCTGACATGTTTGCGCTGAGGTTGGAGGAGTGGGGGTTCAGGACGGGCAGAGGACACGGGACCTGGGTCTTCTTATAGATGACCTAAAAGGACCAGAAGAAGATCAGTTCAGCTGATCAAGTCAGGTCAGGTGATCCGTATTGGTGATTGGGCCAGCTGATCAGGTCACATGATAAGTTCTGGTGATTTGGTCAGGTAATCAGGTCCAAGGTATTTTAGTTTGTCTCTTTATTTGATTGACAGATAGTACAGTAGTACTCACTGCACTATTATACTGCAGTACATTCTTGAACATGTACTCACCACTCCCAGGAAGAAGACCATGCAGGTGAGGGAGAAGCCACTGGTGTAGCCCAGGTAACCTGTAGATCAAGACCACATACATCAGGTGGCTGCAGAACTGTGATTGGCTGAAAAACCACACCTTCTTTTTTATAGGCCGTCTCAAAACACACCACATGAACTGAATTGGGACTAAATTCTAAAAACTAAATTCACAATCTAGCCACCAGAGGGAGACTGTCATGGCACAGTCCATGGATCTGTCCATGATCTATATGACCTAAGTCTGAAGGACATGGTCAGTGGCCCAGGTGGGCTGCCCCTGAACCTGGGCCAAGACTAACATGTGTCATTGGTGTGTTCAGCTGTGAGGCTGATCGGGCTGCCCGCCGATCCACCGTGTCACGTTACAGTTCTGTGACTCCCGACAATGCTGACTAAGGCCCCGGCTTGGAACCGATTCAGACAGCTGCTAGCAAGTTGGACCCCAGCCCACAGGAAGAAACCTGACATTGTCTGGAGATTTTCAAAACAAAAGACTGTCTCCTCACCTAGGTTCTTCAGCAGAGACAAAGGCAGGATGATCCCGAGAGACACGAACACGACCAGGTAGTTCCCATTCAGGTACCACTCACTGCAGATGGAGAACATAGGGTTAGAACCAGGGAGTTAGAACCACAGGTTTTGAGCCAGAGGGGGTTAGAACCACAGAGTTGGACACAGGTTGGAACCAACAAGTGGGTTAGAACTACAGGGTTAGAATTAAGGGCTTAGAACTGGGAGGTTGGAACCTCAGTTAGAACCAGTAAATTTGAACAAGCAATTTTAAACCAGGGAGTTAGAACCAGGGGGTACAACCGTGGAGATAGAATCAGAAGGTTAAATCTACAGGATTAGAACCAAGGAATTAGAACCCAGAGTTGGAACCAGTAGGTTAGAATCAGGGGGTTAGAATCAGGAAGTTAGAACCAGCTGGTTGAAACAACAGGGTCAGAACCAGGACTTTAAAATCAGGGCACCATGAAGTTAGAACCCCTGGATCAGAACCATGGTTATAACCATGGGGTTAGAACCACAGGGGTAGAACTATAAAGTATGTCATATATTCTGATCAGGCCAAATAAAATCTTCATCATCACCATTCATCATCTTCATCACCACACCTGAAGAAAAAATTTGATGATGTAACCAAAAAGGGGCGGAGCCATTGTGCTGCCGGTTCTTCAGGTTTACCCTGGTTCCCTCTGTGGTTCTATAGGTGTTTGTTAACTAAGGTGTGTGTGTTTGCATTAGCAGTAGGTGAATGGGCAGTAGTATTATGGGATGGATAGACCCCGCCCCTGTGTATGTATTTTATTTTCCTGGGCGTCCATTTGGTAATGGGACACTGGGGTCAGTCTCAAAGTCCTCAGGAAGATCTGGACCAGACCCAGGTCAGACCAGTCCAGACCTGCCTCGGAGACATCACACCTTTAAACCCTGACAGTACGACTGGTTGAAGGTTGAGGTCTTACCCCGAGTTCTCCTGCAGCCCCAGGAACGCCCTGATGACCTCGGGCAGCTCGTACTTGACGATGAAGAGGTAGCTGGACATGGCTGTGGACACCAGAACACCAGGAGTTTAGTCCTAAACTCAGATTATCTTTCCTCCTCTGTCAGCCTGACTCTCTTTTTATTTTTTACCTCCGATGTTTTGCATGATGATGGACACGAAGGCCGCCATCTTCCCCGGCCAACCGAACGCCCGCTCGCCCAGCTTCTCATAGATGAGGGACCCTGTCAATCAAACATACGGTGCGTGAGATGAGAACGTGACGAGAGAAGGTGAGAGAGGTGAGCTCAGGGACTGGACTGACCTCCTTCTCTGGACGTGACCAGGAGAAGATGAACAGAATACAGAGAGAGGATGGCCACAGCGACGAGGAGAACTCTGGGAAAAGAACACACGACAACACAATCAGGGTCTGTCTGCAGGTTGAGGGACGGACGGATGTGACTCAGTTTCTTGGAATTTTTATTCATATTTAAAATACTAATAATACTACAGTAATGATACCGGTACTGTAGCAGAGCCAGGCTCTCAGCAGGGGGCGATCACATGACCAGACTGAGTCAGTCTGTGTCTTCAGTCTATTAAAAGTCAGCTCTTATTTTGGTAACTCTGCCCCCCTCCCCTCATGACAACTTCTATGTTAAGACCAACCTGCTCACCACCAGACCACACGGGGACCGGGGGGAGTGGAGAGGGGGTGTAAGGTGACATAAGGGTTTCCATATCAGAGAGAGAGACAGTATGTGGGTCAGTCAGAAAGTTCTCAGACACCGATGGCCCGGGTCAGCAAACTGAAGGTCATGCTGCTCCTGGTCAGAAATATGAGTTCTGACCGGGTTCTGTTCCTGAAGGATTCTGTGTCTAGAACAGGCATGGGCAAACTAAGGCCCAGGGGCCAGATGTGGCCCGTTGATCTTCCATGCAATGCCATCATTTTCACTGTAGATGGCGCTTAACCTCAATGTCTGACTTGACCCCGTGTGCAATTTTAGAATAAATTGTGGCCCTCAAGTCAAAGTGTTTGACCACACCTGGTTAGGACCATTGATTCTCAACTGGTGGGTCTCAACCCCAAATAAGGTCACGTATCTTTGCATTCGCGGGCATGAAAAAATGTAAACACTCACGAAAAGAGGACGATGCCGGTGTTGGACATGGCGTAGGACAGGCCCAGGATGCCGCTGCCCATGATGGCGTTGCTCAGGTTGAAGACGGACATGCCGAAGGAGGTGTGGCCTGGATGCTGTCAGAGTCAGGAGGAGGTGGAGGTGAATATGTATTTCTTTTACTGCGGTCCACACATATATGTACCACATATATGTACATAACAACTGTGTGTGTTGGGTTCTCACGTATTCATCGTGGTATTCTTCGTATCTCTTCTTCTTCATCATCCCGTTGGACAGGAACTCCCGACTTTCTCCATCGTCATTGTCTTCTGTGAATTGACTGAAGACGGGAAGAAGAGAGCGTTAGGACAGGTATGCTAACAGCTATCGCTGCAGTGTCCCCTCTCTGTGTTCTCTGCCATCAGAACACAGTGGACCACAGCAGTACCATTACAAACAGAATGACTGTACTTCCTTTGTCCACATGGGGCAGGGGTGTCAAACCAGATCCACAAAGGGCTGGTGTGGCTTCAGGTATTTGTTCCAACCAACCAGCAGCCCACCTGACTTAAATTTTCAACTGAGTCTCCAGACAGCTGATCAACTAGTCAACCAGTTTGCTCTGGATAGGTTGGAACGAAAAACCTACAGCCACGGCGGCCCTTGAGGAAAGAGTTTGACACCCTGACATTGGGGGACAAACAGTCCCACTGAGTTTTGTTCTTTTGACCCCCTGCTCGGTAAATAATGGTACCATCATTCCATGGTTCAAGGTATGACCTGTTTTTTTTGTTTGTTTTCAGTTTGGTCTAAATGACAGACTAAGAGTTGACATATGACTGGTCTAAAAATCTTCATCAGTGACCAGTGGACCTTCACTGGTGACCAGTGAATCTTTACTAGTAATCAAGTTACCTTCAATACTAATCGGTGGATTATAAGTCTGACACTAGGTAAACATTTGTCAGTTTAGTCTAAATATCTTTACCAGTTACCAGGTGACTCCACACTGGTGACCAGGTGACTACAGTGGTGACCAGTGAATCCTCACTTGTGACCAACTTACATTTCATATTAATCTGAGGACTATTAGTCTGACATGAGGCAAACATTTGTCAGTTTTAATATACAAATCTTCACCAGTGACCAGGTGACTCTACACTGGTGACCAGTTGACTCTACGGTGGTGACCAGTGAATCCTCACTAGTGACCAACTTACATTTAATATTAATCGGAGGACTGGAACTATAAATCTGACACCAAGTAAACATTTGTCAGTTTTAATATAAAAATCTTTACCAGTGACCAGCTGACTAGACTGGTGACCAGGTAAATCTACACTGGTGACCAGGGACCTTCACCGGTGACCATTGAATCTTCACTAGTGACCAAGTTACTTTTCACTATTAATCTGAGGACTGGAACTATAAGTCTGACACAAAGTAAACATTTGTTAGTTTAAGTCTAAAAATCTTCACCAGTGACCAGGTGACTCTACAGTGGTGACCAGTGATCTTTACTACTGTCCATGTTACATTCAATATTAATCTTAAGACTGGAACTATAATTCTGATACAAAGCAAACATTTGTCAGTTTTAGTCTAAAAATCAGTTCACCAGTGACCAGTGAATCTTCACCAGTGACCAGTGAATCTCTACTAGTGACCCGGTGACTCCTCACCATTGACTAGAGGAGCTTCCCTGGTGACCTGTGTATCTTTTTAGGGGCAATAAAAAGATGCCATAGTGGTTAAGGAAGCAGACTTGGATATGAAGGGTTCCCGGTTCAAATCCACTACCCTCCAAGTTATCTCTGAGGTCCACAGAGCAAGGCACCTTTCCCACGCACTGCTCCCTGGGCGCTCAAAGCTGCTCACTGGTCATTTTGGTGATGGGTTGAATTCTGAGGTGACATTTTGTTGTGTAAAGTGGGGACCAGTGAATCTTCCATGGGGTTCCGTACTGACCTGGCCTTCTCTGGCTCATTGTAGCGTTCGTCCAGACTGTCGTTGCTCTCATCGTCAGCCTCGGTGCAAACCTTGCGTAGCTCCATGTGATCCATAACTCCAGGCATGGTGGAAAGACGGCAGGAAGACCAGCAGCACTGATGACCTCTATCCCCAGACTTGGATCAAAAGGTAAAAAAAAAAATCTAAAGTTTCAAAAAGGTCCTTCCTCCCTCTGATTGGTTAGAGACTCCAGAACAAAAACCTAAACAAACACACAGACAGAGGAACGAGATGTTAATAATCTTTGGGTGAGAGAGGATTTCAGGATATAATCTCTAATTTGACCAAAGTTTAATGACTATGGGATTATTTATGGATTTGTTTAATTACTCCTGTGGGTTAACATTAGTGGTATTTTTTTAAAACAACATTGGTTTTCAGTTCTGCTCAGAAATCCAGACTTAAACCAGATCTAACAAGAGTTTCACCCCCTCAACTCTGACCCCCAAAGTAAGGAACACATGCTGAGAGAGACCAGAGATTGAGCCACATTTACATCCAAACAATGGAAGTGATGGACTACCAACTGGGACACAGACGGGTTTACTGAGACCAGATCCTGGCCTAACAACAAAAACACACCGGTACCAGGTCTCAGCTGCTGTGAAGTACTAGAGTATAGTACTATTAAGTTTGGTTACTTTACCCCAGTACTGAACCTGAGGGTCAACACGAACCAGCAGAGATACCAGACCAAACGAGTTCCAACAGTTAAACAGTGATACAGGAATTTTTCTTCGAAACAGTACTATGGACAAATACTGAGCCACAATTTGGTCCTAAAATTGGACACTGGGTCCAAGTGTAGAAAGACGGATCGTTAATTTCAACTAAAATACATGTAAGAGTCATGTATTAAACATAAAATCCTACATTTCTAATAAGATTTATGGCACAATCTACTGGGGAATCACAGGCATTGCAGGGGAAAGGCAGAAGTATAATCAAAACACAATTATTTAATTTGGACAAGGTTGGCGGCCACATTTAAAAGCTAAACAGTCCACATCCGGGCCCCGGGCCTTAGTTTGCCCATGCCTGACCTAGATGGATAAATAGATGTTAGAACTTGATCACTTCCTCAGGATAAACCTCGTCCAACGACTCTCCAGCGACACTCTCTGAAAATGTTGCGTAAGCCACCTCACCTCACCCCCTCTCCCCTCCCCCACTCCCCCTGACCTCCCAACCCCCCTTCCAGCAGCAGCATGAATACTACAGTAGCGAAGTAGAACTGACCGCAGTACTGACCTGAGTCACGTTGTTGTGACAGTGATTGAGAGCAGAACTGCAGTAAAACCCAGCAGAGGAAAGTTCTTCTGAGAAGGTACTCTCTTTAGGTGAAGGTATTTACAACGTCAACAGTCCCAGGAGCAGGAACTCTTTTGTACCTCAGGTGAAAATACAGGCTTTTTAAGGGGAGGGGGAGGGCATGTGCAGACCAATGAGGAATGAAGCACCGCATGCCGGCCCCTCCTTGGAGAATAGTTGAACCCCACTCTCCGCCCCCCTCCAGCAACTGACAACAGAAGAAGAGACACTGATGGCTGTCCCCCCTTAGAGGTCCTCATGATGGAAGAAGACAAGACCAGGAAACCACTGCACCCCCACCCAACCCACCCCTACTGGACTGGACCCCCCCCACACACACACACACACTCTGACACTCATGGACATAAACATGTCTGCAGCGAAAGAATGACTGAAGCCAAAATGGACAGTAGTCCCTCTCGCCCCTCCACACACAGGAAATGGATGAATAGATGATAATAAAGACAGAGGGGTGGATCCAAGGGGGACCAGGAGTTCCCAGGAGGGACAGGGGGGACCAGGAAAGATCAGGGGAAACAAAAAGAGACCAGGGGGAAACACATGGGACCAGGAAGAACCAGGAAAGATCAGGGGGAGCAACAAAGCTCCAGGGGGAACCACATTGGACCAGGAAGAACCAGGGGGATTTAGGAGAGACCAGGAACAACCAAGAAGGACCATAAGGGAGATCAAGAAAAATCAAGTAAAACATGGAGATCAAGAAAAATCAAGAAGAATCAGGAGGAACCACTGGTTCCCACTGGTCTTCTGTACGAATACCTGGAGTCACAGCCCAGAAGGGGACCCTGAGCCAGGGGTTTGAAGAAGGTCCAGACCTGCAATGACTTAAGTGGGCACAGTGCCCCCTTTGGTCATTATACACACTCTGCCAAACCACTCTGAGTCTGAGGTGGGCTGTGCCACATCAGCCAATCAGAGGCTGGAGAGACATTTGGACGTCACCACGTCCAAGGTCCTGTTGGTGTCAAGGATGGTTTTATCTCTTATCGTTTCGTAATCTCAACAACGACAGGGTAAAAAAAACGATTTCAAAGGAGAAGCTGAAGATTTGGTAAAAATTTAGGGAAGGAAAGAGTCACGCCACCTACAGGAAATGATGATGACATTCAACGAATCACGATAAGTTTTCACTTTGAATAGACGTCAACAAAAGGAAAATATTGACTGGTGATGTCTCAGATCACGTGTATTTGTGTCGACCACAGACCAACTGGTCTGGACCATGTATCTAGGACCCTCTAGGTCAGACCAGGCATCTGTGTGTACCACATACCACCTGGTCTGGACCAGGTATCTATGTGAACATCAGATCACATTGTCCAGTCCTTTTTTTGTCCGGTCCCTAACGTGTACGTTTTTTCTGGCGTGTTTCAAAACCGTTGTTGCTCAAACACTGGTTCCTACTGACACTGGAACTTTGATCTGTTTACTGGACACTACTCCGTAGATACAGAGTAAAAAAAAAACCTGTCACTGAAACGGGCGAATAGCAGTGTCGACATCGATACACAAGAGGTTGGCAGGGTCACTGCTGACGTGGACCGTGGGGCCGTTGGCCTCCGTCAGGACGTTGGGTGAATCAAGATGGCCGCCACACACAAGTACTCAGCCACCTATCAATGTAAAGACATGTCCATTGTCGGCCCACGCCCCAGATGTTTTCTGTCATAACAGTGTCCTGGATTAAATGTCCAAGATGTATAGGTGTCTGTCAGTACTGCAGTATCTGCAGCCGGCCTCCACATGACCCGGGGTCTAGGATGTGGACTACGTGGAGTGGTCCGCCTCTCCAAGAATTTCACAGGTCACAGGAGGCAGATATTTTTGTCCCATGCTCCTTTGCAGTATCAACTTTCTGAGCTCAGTTTGCGATTGAGTGACCACTGCAAAATATGAGGTTACACGTGGACGAGAGCATCAGTAAGGACGTGTCAAACACAGAGTGTCCTGAGGACTGGACAGAGAGGACAGTGTGTTAATTGTCTGTCCAGAGGAGTCACCGTTTTTACAACCAGGGTCACACTAACAACATTCTAAGGTAAATAGCTGTCCCCTGCCCTCCACAGAGGTAACTGGGACCTCAAAACATGGACATGACCTTTCACCAAAGTCAAATCAAAACAACAGTCGGAGTAAAAACAGCTGTAGTCAAGTTTTGGGTGACTTAGAACTGACTCAAAAGGAGCAAAAATCTACAAAAACAAGTAGTAGTCAAGTTGTTGCAGCTCTAACTGTTGTGGTTGTAGTCTTGGTGTCACAGCTCTGATTGTTGTGGTTGTAGTCTTGGTGTTACAGCTCTGACTGTTGTGGTTGTAGTTGCGGTGTTGCAGCTCTGTCTGACCGTTGTGGTTGTAGTCAAGTTGTATCTGTACAGCACGTGTGGTTGAAGTGTCATAGATCTGACTGTTGTGGTCGTATTTGTGGTGTTGCAGCTCTGTCTGACTGTTGACAGCACGTGTGGTTGAAGTGTCATAGATCTGACTGTTGTGGTCGTATTTGTGGTGTTGCAGCTCTGTCTGACTGTTGTGGTTGTAGTCAAGTTGTATCTGTACAGCATGTGTAGTCGAAGTGTCACAGCTCTGACTGTTGTGGTTGTAGTCGAGGTGCATCTGGGCTGACTGTTGTGGTTGTAGTCTTGGTGTTGCAGCTCTGACTATAGTTGTTGTAGTCGCTGTGTTTCAGCTCTGTTTGACATTTGTGGTTGTAGTCGAGGTGCATCTGAGCCAACTGTTGTGGTTGTAGCTGAGGTGTTGCAGCTCTGTCTGACTGTTGTAGTTGTACAGTCGTCCCCTGCCCTCCACAGAGGTGACTGGGACGTCAAAACATGGACATGAACTTTTCGGAAAGTCAAATCAAAACAACAGTCGGAGTAAAAACAGTCGTAGTCAAGTTTTGGGTGACTCAGAACTGACTCAAAAAGGAGCAAAAATCTTCAAAAACCAACTGTAAATATAACCCTAGTGGTAAAAGAGTGTTTCTTCAGTCAAACTCTTGTCTCTTAGCGGTTGAATCCATTAGTTCTCCTGGGTTCCCACTTTGCTCCGTGTTTATTTTGGGCTGTATTCAGATCAACGGCTGCTTTGTTTCTTACGTAACGAGTTGCTGTGAAAAGATATGACACGTATGAGTCATGAGTCCAGGCACCAGCGTCCAACCTGGAAACAGTTCTAGTCCCCCGACATCTGCCGAAGAAAAACACTCCAGAACCAGATCTGGCTGATCTGAGAACTGAGTGTCTAGAACCCGGGGAAACTCTGCAGATCGGTAGAGTATCAGTACTGTTGCTAAAACAGTGAAGTGACCTTGGAGCTGTGACTGTTTCTTGGTAATGGTCAGTCAGTAATCAAACTGTGACTGTCCTGAACTGAACGTCCTGTGACTGTGGATCAAAACAACCGTCCCAAAAACACTGACACACTGACAAAGAGGTTGTGTCACCGTCCTGTTCCCGATCACATGACCTCCCCGCCTCATCAGACCTTGATGAGTTTTCCAGCTTCTGTTCTGAATAGGTTAGCCAAGAATGGGCAAACTAAGGCCCGGGGCCCAGATTCGGCCCATTGAGATTGTTAATGCGGCCCGGGCTCTTTGTCCAAATTATGATAATTAGTTATTTATATTATAGTTATATTTCAATCTTTTCACTGCAATGCCTGCATTTTCCCAGTAGATGACATCATAAAGGCTATTAGAAATTTAGCATTTTGGGTTTTATCCATGACTTTTACTTGCCATTTGTCTTAGTTCAAAGGAACGCTCCACCGCTTTGCTCTTAACTCACCCCTTATGTCTAATTTTAGGATAAATTGCCTGACCCAAAAAGTTGGGTGAGGTAGGGGGCCCAGGGAGAATCACTGATGAAATTCTCCATAAATGCTTATTTAACTTCTCCTTTCGGCTTGTCCCGTAGAACTAATTGCTTGCCCCCAAGTCCCAGAATCCCCTGAACACACCGTCACCAGAGACCGGATTGATGGAGAAGGGAACCAGAGTTCACACACACCAGTGTTCACACCATCATATTCACACTACTCTGGTGGAGGTTCAATAGATATAAACAGAGTAAACACAGACGCCATGTAGAGCTATTGACTTTTATTTTGAAGGACGCTCCTCAGTGACCTTTGGACCTTTTCAAAGGAGCTCTTGAAAAACCTTTTGAACTTCCCAAAACAATGTGAAACACTGCAGGGAGGAGGTGGCAGGGGCCTGACCTCCAACTGTCACTCAGACCTCAGAGACAATCACGTGTCAGGAACATGACAACACCGAAAACAGGTGTTCACCATACTTTTGAACAGGACATCTTACATACACATGTTGGGGTTGTAGTCAAGGTGTTGCTGATCTGACTGTTGTGGGAGTAGTCGAGATGTTGCTGCTCTTACTGTTGGGGTTGTAGTTGAGGTGTTGCTGCGGTGACTGACTGTTGTGCTTCTAGCTGAAGTGTTGCTGCACTGATTGTTGCTGATGTAGTCAAGGTGTTGCAGCTGGGACTGTTGTAATTGTAGTCTAAGTGCTTCAGATCTATCTGACTGTTGTGGTTGTAGTCTAGGTGTTGCAGATTTGTCTTGCAGTTGTGGTTGTAGTCGTGTTGTTGCTGCTCTGACTGTTGTGGATGTAGTCAAGGTGTTGCAGCTCTGACAGGTGAGGGTGTAGTATCTGCACTGCATGTGTAGTCGGGATGTTGCAACTGGGACTGTTGTAATTGTAGTCGAGGTGTTGCAGATCTATCTGACTGTTGTGGTTGTAGTCTAGGTGTTGCAGATTTGTCTTGCAGTTGTGGTTGTAGTCGTGGTGTTGCTGCTGATTGTTGTGGATGTAGTTAAGTTATTGCAGCTCTGACTGTTGTTAACATGCATCTGTGCAGACTGTTGTGGTAGTAATTGAGTTGTATCTGCACTGCATGTGTAGTTGAAGTGTTACAGCTCTGACTGTTGTGGTTGTACTCAACGTGTTGCACCACTGACTGTTGTTGTTGATGTGTTGCTACTCTGTCTGACCATTGTGGTTGTAGTCGAGGTGTTGCTGCTGTGAATGTTCTGTAGGTAGTCGAGGTGTTGCAGCTCTGTCTGACTGTTGGTGGTCGTAGTCGAAGTGCATTGGTGCTGCCTCGTGTGGTTGTAGTTAACACATAGACAGGCTGACTGGAGTAACAACTGATACTGAATCCAACACCTCAACATCTTTCAACACCTCCGTCTCCCCTTGTATTTGACTATGGTTCCAGTTGAAACTGGTCCAGGACATGACAAAAAGGGCAGGACGACCTGGACCAGAGACGATTCTAGGAAAACTGTGATCTGGTATCACGAACGACAGACCTTTAAAGCAACATCCTATTCTGAAGGACAATTTAATGATGTCACGACAGCAAGTCTCAGAACTGGTCCTACGTTGCACTTCTCAGCCCACATTCTAGGAACTAAAACCAGTTCCAGGAATCAAAACCAGTCCAGCTTGTACAAATACCTAGATATTAAATTACATGTGAATAACCAATGAAAATGAATTAATTTTAATATTCAATGTGATGGTCCTGGGACATCATCTTGGTCCAACTGGTCTCATATAGAGAAGGTAATAAGGGAGGTGTGTCCAGATAAATGTATTTCTATAAAGTACGGTATCAGCAACAGAAAGACATTATTGACCACTGGGGGGCGCATGTACATGCTGCAGGAAGCACTATGCAAATATAATAAATTACTATTACAGTAGTAATAATGATATTCACAGTGGAGAATTTTTATTTGCTTGAAATTAAAATACTTCAACATCAGATCCTGCAGGACTCTTGGTTCCACCTATGGTCAACAGACCGCACTGTGGACCGCAGCCCACCCTGTGGGCCAGACTGTTACATAAACCTGACAAATACACGTTAATTACTGCAAAACAACTTTACGTTTTTTCACAAGTCACCGATTCACGTGAAAGGACGTGGATCACTTCAACCATTCCTCTCGTGCACGAGGCCACGTGGACGAGAAACCACACAAACCTCGAACAGTGCTCGACTTCTTTGTGTCTGGTCACAGAAGACGCGCGGCACCAGGCGGTTCCACGGAAAACCCACTCACTGCAAGAACCGAGGTTCGCGGTCCGTGGGTCAACCAGGGTCCGCAGACGGACACATGCCAGTTGTGTGGTTTTGGCAGAAAGAAGTGAAAAGATTAATCGACCAAGTCCGCGCAATCACAGACCAACTGTGCCTCAGTCTCCTGCAGGAGCCCCACTGGGGCGCATCCCATTCCAGGCTGTTTGTCTCCTGCACCAGTTATCAAGACTGGACCGTTATCTGTCCTCAGTCAGGGACTCTTCGGTCAACCTCACCCCGCTCCTGCATCCTTCCCTGCCGCTGCACAACCACCGCTTGAATAGAACCACGGTGTTCAACATGAACAGCGACTCACTTTTGGGACTCGAACAAGCGGCCACGGGACCGTCCGTGTCACCCAAACTATTACTCAGTGTCCTGATAGTAAGACAGTAGAAGTGTGTAGTGTTACCTCGGGCTGGTCGGCGGACCTTAGTTGCTCACGGGCTGTGGAGGAGGTGCGGCAGTGAACCACAGCTTGGAGACCCTTCCCATTTAAACAAGCCCAGACTCACAGTGGAATTTTCCATCTGCCATGTGATGATGGCAGCTCTGGGCGCGTCGAGTTACACCGACGATCTTTGCTGGGGGGAGTGTCCTCCACTCCAGTGCTCTGACCAGTCCCTGCTCCCTGGACACCCTTGTCCACTCTCTGTAGTCTTCCACAGAAATTCACTCCCTTTAATGACGCCAAAGAGAAGGAGAGCTTTGGAGAACAACAGGGACATCAGTAGGAGAACCGCCAAATATTAAGTACTTAGTGTTTAGGGAGTAGGGGGGGCTGTAGCCAATCATCTGCCGAGGGCGGGGCTGTGGCCCCTGAGCATCAACAAGTTCCACCAGTATCAACAACCATTCACACCACATTCACACCTAATGTCAATACAACATGATAATCGACACAGAACTGTCTGTGACTCTTTTCTGTCAGTGTCATTAATGTTGTTAACTCATTGTTACCGTTAAGTATTAGTCGATGTCAGTAACTCGTAATAGTGTCAGCTGTTCACAAGTCATACCAGTGTGAATCCTTGTTGGTGACTGGTGTTAGTGTCAGTTGTTGTCTGTGAGTCTTTTCAGTGTCAGTTGTTGTAGTGACTCATGACAGTGTCAGTCATTGTAGGTAATTTGTGTCAGTGTCAACCATTGTTTGTGACTTGTGTCAGTGTCGGTCACTTTTGGTGACTTGAGTCAGTATCAGTCATTGTCTGTTACCCATGTTAGTGTCAGTCGTTAGTGACTCGTGTCTGTGTCAGTCATTGTCTGTGACTCACGTTAGTGTCAGTTGTTGGTGACCCATGTCTGTGTCAGTCATTCCCACTGACTCTTGTCAGTGTCGATTGTTCTCGGTGACTTGTGTCAGTTTCAGTCTTGGTCTGTGAACGATGTCCATGTCAGTTATAGTAGGCGACTTATGTCAGTGTCAATCGTTGTTTGTGACTTGTGTCAGTGTCAGTTGTTGTTGGTGACCCATTAAAATGTAAGTTTTTGTTGGTGACTTGTTTCAGTGTCAGTTGTTGTTGGTGACCCATTAAAATGTAAGTTTTTGTTGGTGACTTGTTTCAGTGTCAGTTGTTGCCGACTAGTGTCAGTGTCATTCATTATCAGTGACTTGTGTCAGTGTCAGTCTTGGTCTGTGAATTGTGTCAATGGCAGTTGTGATGGTGACTGGGGACCGTGTCAGTTGTTGTCAGTGACTTGTGTCAGTGTCAGTTTTTGTTGGTGACCCATTAAAATGTAAGTTTTTGTTGGTGACTTATTTCAGTGTCAGTCGTTGGCGACTAGTGTCAGTGTCACTCATTATCAGTGACTTGTGTCAGTGTCAGTCTTGGTCTGTGAATTGTGTCAGTCTTTGTTGGTGTCAGTTGTTGGGGACTCGTGCCAATGTCAGTCATTGTTGGTGACTTGTATCAGTGTCAGTCATTGTCTGTGACTCGTGTCATTGTCAGTTGTTGTTTGTGACTTGTGTCAGTGTCAGTTGTTGTCGGTGACCCATGTCAATGTCAGTTTTTGTTGGTGACTTATTTCAGTGTCAGTCGTTGGCGACTAGTGTCAGTGTCACTCATTATCAGTGACTTGTGTCAGTGTCAGTCTTGGTCTGTGAATTGTGTCAGTCTTTGTTGGTATCAGTTGTTGGGGACTCGTGCCAGTGTCAGTCATTGTTGGTGACTTGTGTCAGTGTCAGTCTTGGTCTGTGAATTGTGTCAGTCTTTGTTGGTGTCAGTTGTTGGGGACTCGTGCCAATGTCAGTCATTGTTGGTGACTTGTATCAGTGTCAGTCATTGTCTGTGACTCGTGTCATTGTCAGTTGTTGTTTGTGACTTGTGTCAGTGTCAGTTGTTGTCGGTGACCCATGCCAATGTCAGTTTTTGTTGGTGACTTATTTCAGTGTCAGTCGTTGGCAACTAGTGTCAGTGTCACTCATTATCAGTGACTTGTGTCAGTGTCAGTCTTGGTCTGTGAATTGTGTCAGTCTTTGTTGGTATCAGTTGTCGGTGACCCATGCCAATGTCAGTTTTTGTTGGTGACTTGTTTCAGTGTTAGTTGTTGCCGACTAGTGTCAGTGTCATTCATTATCAGTGACTTGTGTCAGTGTCAGTCTTGGTCTGTGAATTGTGTCAGTGGCAGTTTGGTGTCAGTTGTTGGGGACTCGTGCCAGTGTCAGTCATTGTTGGTGACTTGTATCAGTGTCAGTCATTGTCTGTGACTCGTGTCATTGTCAGTTGTTGTTTGTGACTTGTGTCAGTGTCAGTTGTTGTTGGTGACCCATGCCAATGTCAGTTTTTGTTGGTGACTTATTTCAGTGTCAGTCGTTGGCGACTAGTGTCAGTGTCACTCATTATCAGTGACTTGTGTCAGTGTCAGTCTTGGTCTGTGAATTGTGTCAGTCTTTGTTGGTATCAGTTGTTGGGGACTCATGCCAGTGTCAGTCATTGTTGGTGACTTGTATCAGTGTCAGTCATTGTCTGTGACTCGTATCATTGTCAGTTGTTGTTTGTGACTTGTGTCAGTGTCAGTTGTTGTCGGTGACTTATTTCAGCGTCAGTTGTTGGCGACTCATGTCAGTTTCAGTCATTGTCAGTGACTTGTGTGAGTTTCAGTCTTGGTCTGTGAATCGTGTCAGTGTTAGTTATAGTAGGTGACTTATGTCAGTGTCAATCGTTGTTTGTGACTTGTGTCAGTGATTATTGGTGACTCCTGTCACTTTCAGTTGTTGTCTGTGACTTGTGTCTGTCTTTGTCGGTGACTCACTGCTCACATTCTTCTCACCTTTAACCAACACTTAAACCAAGACAAATAAATCAGAACCACACCTCACACACCTCACACACACACACACACACACACACCTCACACACCTCACACACACACACACACACACACACACACACACCCACTCCTTTTCCTGAGCAAAGAATCTGCCTCGAGCCAGTACCCAGAATGCATCAGCCTTGACACCTTATACACATCTAGATGTGTATAAGAGACAGAGCTAGGGATAGACAAGAGACAAGAGTTCGGACATCCAAGATGATAGAGACAACAAAGACAACAGAGGTGCCAGAGACAACAAAGACAACATAGAGATAACTAAGACAACCCAGGCAACTGAGTTGACCAAGATGACAGAGACAACTAAGACAACAGCTGAGACAAAAGAGACAATTGAAACAACTCATCTATAAGTCAAAGGCATCTCGTTTCAAACAGAAACTGAAACGGCTGAGGCGACAAAGCTAACTGAGGCGATTGAGACAACCTAGACAACAAAGACAACCGAGACAACTAAAACGATCGAGACAACTGAGATAATAGAAAGAACAAAGACAGCCAAGACAACTGACCATCAGAGACGACTGAGACGAAAGAGACAACTAAAACAAAGAAACCTGAGGTATGTCGTCACAAATATCAGTTTTTAATATCCCATATAATAAGAACTCTGACAGACCTCACCTCTGAGACCTGTTTGTCCAGATAGCTGGACAACTGAGGTGACACCGACCCGGCACAGACATCCAAATTGACTGAGACGACAGAGAGAGACGACCAAAAGAACCGAAGCAACTGAATCGACCAAGAATGACTGAGACAAACCAAACAGCTGAGATAACAAAACCAATCAAAACGACTGGGACAACAAACAAGTTCAGGTCCAAGACACTGGACACCAGAATGAATACAGTATAATAAGGAACCAGGAGCAGTTGGACCATTGTTTGTGGTCTGTTGGACCATGTTCCACTCCCTGTCTGTGAGTGGAACTTGGTTCTGTGGTTCCTCAAACCAGCGTCAGACCAGGTTCTTGTTCTGTGTTTACAGGAAAGTTGTTGGTTTAAATAACAACCTGTTTTCAGAGTCTTGGACTAGACAGGGTTCTGTTGTCCTGTCCGACCCTCTGGGCCCCTCAGTTTGCCCCTCGGCGTACCCCAGCCCTCCTGCCCACAGACACCGCAGCGTTGATGGCCTCGACATCATTTCCTGATTCTTCCGCCCTGTGGAACAGCTCTTCATTTCTTGGTTCTGTTACGTAAGGTGTTGTTTCAGCTCCTGGTCTGTTGACCAGTGTGGATTAAAAATAAAATGTTTAGTTATGAAAGTATATTCTTAGACAGTAGGTGGCAGCAGATGGCTAATTAATCAGTGTGAGCATGAAGTTTATGTGATTTTTGTGGACTGTCATCTGAATCTGCAGGAGGAACCAGAACTTTCCACTCTCAGTCGTCTCTAACCGTGGACGACGGTCAAGCGTTCATTGTTGACTCTTTATCACTATCTGGTGTTAATGTTTGGAGGTGTGGACGACCTGTGGGGACAAAGACAAGTCTCTGAGTCAACACTCCACTCCCCAGTCTGAGGACGGTCCAGGTGAGAACACAGGACGACCGGGGCTCTGATCTCATTGATGATTGTTTGGTCCATGACCTAGTAATGGACCTAAGAGTCGTCCTCCTCCTGCGTCCTCCTCCACCTCCTCCTCCCTCTTGTGTCCTCTGAGGAGATAAAGCCATGGAGAGCTGAAGTCCACACTCATAAACTAGTGGATGTCCGTCCTGTCCCCGGTCTTGTCCAAGGACACCGGTCTTTCCTTTATCTTCGAAGAATGTGCACTCTTTGACCTCCGCTCTGCTGTCCCCTGTCGACCTCTGCGGGTAATTACACTTTGTAGGTGTGCGCGACACGGACAAGAATCAGCACCTCCTGCAGATGTCGCTGTGAGTGCACGTGTGTCAATATGACAAAGAGGCAGAAACTAAACAGACCACACACACACCCTGGGACACAGACACACAGCTAGAAAAACACTGGGTGGAGAAAACAGTCTCCGTCACCACCTCATTCATCTTCTCCCCCTTCTCTTCTTCATCTTCTTCTTCTTCCTCAGGGCCATGCTTGAGGACATTTTAAACCAGGCACCTCTTTGGGGCCCTGGTCACTAGGGGATTCTGACCAGTTCAACAGTTTTTTTTTTGCTGTGTGGGGCCCCCTTCTTGGAGCTGGGGGTCCCAAGAGACCCTAGCACCGCCCCTGTTCTACTTCTCTGCCACCCCCACGCCTTCCTCCCTGGTTCTACTCTTCCTTCTTGTCCATGTTCTCCCTCCTTTCTGTCTTAAAACAACACATCATCTTGGGGTCAATAGTTTAATGTGAACAGACAGCAAGGCAACTTTCAAACTCGCCACAGGGTGGCAGCAGTTATCT
The DNA here is from genome assembly GCA_016785265.1 of Paraplagusia blochii. NCBI lineage: Eukaryota > Metazoa > Chordata > Actinopteri > Pleuronectiformes > Cynoglossidae > Paraplagusia > Paraplagusia blochii. Next base: position 4,564 of record JAFBJS010054833.1, on the reverse strand, counting down.
TATGTTTCTATTACTGAAACCTCAACCAACGCGAACAACAAGTTACAATTCTATACAATTCTCCTAAAATTAGAATGTTTTTTTTCGCTCGCTGGTCCAGTTCTGCTCCTGGTCCTGTCCTGCTTCTGGTCTGGTCACAGCTGGTTGATGTCACCAGGGCCTTGAATGCATCATTAGAAGTCTGTAGACACATTCAAAGATGTGTGTCTGTAATAAACAGGACCAGTCTGTGGTACCAGGTGACAGATGGACATTACTCTGACATGGTATTATTATACTACAGTGGTGATATACAGTATAATACCACAGTAGTACTAATATTCTATACATTAGTAAAACCCCACACTGTGTTTCTGAGTTTTTTTTATTATTATTTTTAGATCCTGATCCTCCTCCATCACCTGCTCCTCTCCAACCCCACCTCTCCCTACACCCTGTCTTTTGTTTCAGGTGTGTGTTTACTTCCACACCGCCCCTCCCCTCTCCCTCTCGCGCCCTCCCACCCTCCTAGCAGTTAATTTACTCTGCCCTCCCTCGTCCTCATCTCCTACTGGGGAACACCAACCACCCAGACCTGACTGGAGCCGAGTCCTGGAGCTGAATCTTTGAACTAAGTCCTGTCGTTGGGTCCTGGATCTGAGTCCTGGTGCTAAGTCCTTGAGCTGGATCCTTGGGCCGAGTCCTGGACGTTTTTATTTCATTTTTAGATTCTGGTCCTCCTCCATCACCTGCCTTTCTCCTACTGGGGTACACCAACCATCAAGGCCTGACTGGATCTGAGTCGCCGGGTCCTGAGTCTGAGTCCTGTTTCCAAGTCCTGGAACTGAGTCTAGGAGCCCAGTCCTTTAGTCGAGTCCTGTATCTGAGTCCTGTCTCCTTCATCTTCTGCTCTGATGTTGCAGCTCAGCTGGATGTGAATGTGACTGACGGCCATGTTGGGGGAGGCAGCTGGTTGAAGGTGAGCCGTGATGCTACCGTCTGATTGACAGTTGATGACTGACAACTTTACTCTGATAAAATACTTCAACATTTATTTTCCTACTCTTGTAGACGTGGGAAAAAAAAATCAAAGAGCATTCTGGGAGATGTAGTCAGTGGTCTATGTAGTACACATTCGACCAGAAATAAATGGGTCTGATTCAGGCCACGGGCCACAGGTTTGACATATGAGCGTGTACATTGACTGTAGTGGACAGTGTCCTATAGGGTGTGGATTACCAGCATGTGTGTGGATCAGGTTTCTATTGTTCCATCAGTGGTCATGTGACCAGGAGTGGATTATCCTGTTGACCTCGGAGGCTGTTTTTAGTTCTGGGTTGTATTGTTACCCCCTCCAGTCTGACCCCCCCCCTCCCCCAGGTGTAATTGATATAAACATGACATCATTTCTATTTCCCCTCTGTTCCTTCCTCAGCTCCTGACCCACAGACTGACCAGGATGTGTCTGGCCGGCCCTGGATCCTGGTGTTGTCGCCCCCATGTGGCGGCTCTGCTGCTGCTCCTGTTTTCTTGGTGCGCCCCTCCCTGTGTGGCTGTTTGCCCCGCCCCCTGCCTCTGCGCCGTCGACATAATTTCCTGCAGCGGCAGCAACCTCTCCTCCCTGCCCTCAGACCTACCGTGCTCAGCGACCCGACTGGACCTTGGCCATAACCTCCTGGAGACGCTGCCCTCAGATTGGACCCCCCGGCCCTGGGACAGACTCACTTCACTGCTCCTGAACAGGAACCTCATCAGTTGGATTGACGCCAACTCCTTCAACTCCACGCCGCATCTCCAGCTCTTGGACCTGTCGTCCAACCGGCTGACGGTCCTGGAGGCGTCCGTCTTTGCGGCGTTGAAGGACCTGCAGAAGCTGTTGATCTTTGACAACCAGATCATCCAGGTTCTTCCAGGGGCCTTCAGGGGTCTCCACAGCCTACAGATGCTGTACCTCTCTGGGAACAGACTTGAGGTTTTCCCCTTGGAGACTTTGGGGGAATCTGGACGTGTCCCTCAGCTGAACTTTATTGACATTTCCAACAACAACATTTCTTTGCTGCCTGTTCAGAGCTTGTTGAACTTCAGCCGACGCGGCTGGATTTACATGCAGCAGAACCCTCTGGTCTGTGACCATGGAGTCAGGGCTTTGCTGCAGTACTGGACATGGAAACTGTACCGCCCCCTGCTGGACTTCAGGGAAGAATTTCCATGTGGTTCAGAGTCCGAACTGCTTTCTGTCAGCCAGATGGGGGCGTCCGACCTTCAGACCTATCAGGTTGAGCCAGGCAGCTGGCTGTGGGTTCCATGCCCAGGGCTGGCTGACTCAGCCAATCAGGAACAGGCTGTTTTTTGGGTGACTCCCACAACTGTTGTCAACTCGTCGAGCGGCGGTCCGACCGACCGCACGGTGGTTCTGTCCAACGGTACCCTGTTGATCAGAGGGGCACTTTTGGAAGACGGTGGTATCTATGAGTGCGTGGCAGCAGGGTGGGGGCGCTCTGACCCCTCCAGAGCTGCGGAGGTGAACGTGATTGTGGGAAATGTGAGCTCTGCTGTTAGTGGCTCAATTCGTGGCTCAGAGCACTTCAACACGGCCTTCACCACACTGGTCACCTGCGGCGTCAGTGTCACCCTGGTCTTGCTCTACCTCTTCCTCACACCATGTCGGTGCAGAGGAGGTCACGGTGGGTGGAGGAGGCGGGTCAGAGTCCTCTGCTCTGACCCTGAAGTGGAGGAGTCTGGAAAACACAGATACAACGAGAAGAGAGTGGCGTTTACAGAACCTCAGATGGATGACCCTGATCCCTGTGATCCAAAAACACCCAGTCTGGGTCATGTGACCACTGATGGAATCCTCAAGAATGGAAATGGGAATAGGTCAGCTGGTACAGACAGGAAATGACAGGAAAATGTTTACAGTTTTTTACAGAAGGTTCTGCTGAAGGTTATGTTGGAGAACAGCAGATGTATTGTACATATATGTATATATATTTTAATGTTTCCTTATAAATAACTTGATGATTGTTTTAACTGTTACTGTTTATAAAACCAAAGCACTTTATTTTGAAAGTACTTTTCAACACTATTATTTTTCTATAAAACTGAACTCTGTCATTGATTCCAATAATTTTTATGATTTTTTTTTCTTAGGTGTTCAACATTTATTTATTTATTTATTTTCTGATTAATGTAAAACTACAATAAAACTTAACATCTCATGACTGTAAACATACTGTATGTAACGCTACTCTTATTTTGGAAGGTAACAACAGCTCCCTTGTTTCTTGTGTTCTCCAAAGCTCCTGTAGAGAAAGGTTTCAGTTTAGGTTGATCTGGTTCACAGACCAAGTCAGTTGGTCAGTTTCGTATTTCCTGTTGGTGAAGACCCAAGAAAATATTTCTGCAGGTTTCCAATTAATTTTGGGCATTTTTCACTGAACTTTTTCAAGAAATATTTTAGCAAAGTTTTTTTGTAGAATTTCATTTTTGTCAAACATTTTTTGAAAATCAAATACATTTTTTTATCTTTTATGTTATAGATGTTCAAATTTGGCCTGAAATTTTTTGACAAATTGATCTTTTAAAATTGAATTACTTATTTTGAAAAGCATTAAAAACTTAAATCAATTTGACTAATAAGTTAATTTTGAGCTTTTTGTTTTAGTTTTGAGCATTTTGAAAACCTTTCCCTAAAAAAATATTTAAGCAAACCTTTTTGTACAGTTACAATTCTATATATCATGTACAGATATGGTCAAAAAATAAGAAAAAATATCTCAAATTTATCATTTCAGAAATATAGAAAATAATTTACTTACAAAAAAAATTAAATAATTTTTCTCTGATGTTTGACAAAAAGATAATTTTTGGTAAAAAGAAAAAAATAATCTTATTTTCTTATAGGTCTCCCCAATGTTTTGAGTATTCTAGACCTTTTTTCTAAAAAAATGTTTTTTGAGAAAAACTGAACTTGGATTTAGATTGGATTTTAAGAAATGGATTTTAACGTTCAAATTTTTGAAGGAAATTGTGAAAAAACATTTTCTTGATTTCTATTATATTTTTTTGGAAAAAATCGATTTGGTCAGTTGGTGAATTATTATCTTAAATATTATTAATTATTTTAGAAAATACTTACATTTCCTGCATGTTCTTTTCTAAACAATTTAGGGTTTTTTAAGGTTTTTTTTTTAAGAAATAAAAAAAAATATATGTGAAATTACAATCCTACATATGTGCATATAAGTGCAAAAGCATAAAAAAATACATTTGACTTAAAATAATCCAATATTTTCCTGTTATATAAAAAACTCAAAAAGTGATAATTTTCTTTTTTGCAGGGTTCCTTACAGCTTAGAGCATTCTGAAAACTTTTCTTAGATATTATATTATCAAAATATTTATACAATTACAATTTTGTATATCATATTGTCAGATGGTAAAAATTTATTTTTTGAAAATGCTTTTAATAATTAAAAAATATGTTTTATAAAAAGTTTACATTTGATTTTCATGTTGTCTGCTGATGAAAAAATATGAAAAATAATCTCTAAATTTTTATCTTTTTGCAAGTTCAAAATTAATA
>JAFBJS010054832.1:90383-156472 GCA_016785265.1 Paraplagusia blochii | reverse complement strand
TTTGCTGAGGCAATCCCTGGAAAACAAGAGTAAACAGGAGAAGAAAATTTAGAAAAAGTAAGTAGAAGAAGAAATCCCATAATAAGCCAAATCAACAAATACAATATTAAAAATATTATCTCACAGCTATCTAAGGCTTGGAGATAACTACTATATTAACATTAATACATCATGAAAATACTGTTATTAATATTGTATATTATTATACAAATTATAGGAATAATTAAGAGTTTGAACTATAATTATTAGTATATTGTGCCAATATTATTCTTGTCATAACTATTAATTTATAATGTTAATTTAAAAATTAATTTTTGTTGACTGTTTTTACCTTTGGAATCATTTATACACTAAAAATTATACAACATTATTATCCAATTATTATTTCATGTATATTATTATTATTATTAAGAATAATAATTTTCGTTTTTGTGAGCATAGGTATTTCATGCTTATATTTTTCATTTACTAAATCATTACTACTTGCATGTTAATTATACATTGTGTAACTTTCACTTAGTTAAGATATGTTTAAAATAGTGGTATACTATTATTATTTGTGAAATACTGACACCCAGTGGTCAAAATATTTCACTTTTTTTTGGAACTTGGAACAAAGTAAATCCTAACGTTTTAAACTGTTTCTTTGGTTTCATTCAGACTGTATATATGTATTTATATACATATATGTACAGTATATATATATGTTGATATGAATGTTATCAGAGGCGTCGAGGCGTCAATCGTTTGCAGCAGCTTTCTCCAGACATTGACTGACAGCCAATACTTGTTTCCTGTAGACAACACACAAAAACCTCACATGCGCGTGCGCGGGCGTCTACACACACACACACACACACCTTGTCGTGCAGTGACAGGAAGCGTTAGTTGCAGGGTATTTTGTAGTGAGCAGCAGCCCATGTTTTAAACTCTTGAAAAATTATCCACAAAGCGTCAAATTATTGAGTTATTTTTTTTGGAAAGTAGGGAAGAAAATCAGTTCAAACTTTGGTGCAACATGTCTTCTGGGGGTTTAGGAGGAGACATCAGTCAAGAGGAGCTGGACTTTGAGGAGCTGTTTCTCTATAACATATCCGGGCAGCATCAGCTGCCTGTCGGCGACGACAAAGGTAGGTTTATATATCAAGTCACTCAAGAAAGAAACATATTGGCTGTGATAAAAGTAGGGAATACAGCCCTAAATTGTCCATCAGTTGTTATTACTGCGTCCGGAGCTGTCAGCCACTGATGTTAGTCTGAAATTCTCCCCTTAACCTCAAGACATCAAGTAGGAAAAATAAGCCTCTTCATTCCACTTAGGAATCAGTGGCTTGAGAAACACAGCTGAAGTGAAGTGAGGCAGAAAATAAACTCTAAACCAACTGATTTATTTGGTTTTGGTAACGATTATTGGGTTAATCTCTTGCCTTGATAAATACTTTGACAGCCAGGGTCCAGTTGTTAACTTTAAAGGGGAATTCCCATTGGTTGAATTATATTTTTATTATTAAATAAGAGCTAAAACTTTCATCTAACAAGATTAAAGAGTTAGAAGTGAGAACAATGGAAGGATTTACTGGTAGTGCAACGAACTCCCACTCTAACTCTCACTAACATGTTGCCATCTATAGATGGATGGATGATGGATGGATGGATGGATGGATGGATGGAGTAGTTGGTTGGTCATGGGATAAATGGATGGATGGATGGATGAATTGACGATTGATTTGATCGATTAATGGATCAATGCTGCCTGGCTTAATGGACTTGGGTCTACAAGGTTTTAGGCTCTAATCCACCAGCTGCTAGGTTGCCCCAGAGGTTCTCTAATCATAGCATCATCCAAACCCATGTTACTTCCACTGGACTCCTGGGTTCTCACATGAAGACTGACAGCATGGAGCTGTGTGATTTGGGTGGCACTTGTGGAGACTGCTGCTCCTGCCACCCACTAATGTATCTGAGGTGGTGTTGATAAACTGATGATTGATGGATGTACTGGTCTCTCGCAGGGGCGTAGCCAGACCCCTGAAAATGGGTGGGCCCTGAAAAAAATTAGGGTGGGCCAACCCCAAAGTATTATAGCCAAGTTTGATCAGCCCTCTCATTGGATTGGGTGGGACTGACTGACAAGTGGGTGGGCCCAGGTCCACCCTGGCCCGTCCGTAGTTACGCCTATGGTCTGTCAGTGGATGGATGGAGGACAATCTGACTTTAACGGATTGGACGGAGTATTGAACAGAGTATTATCCTTGTCTTGTCATTGGAAACAGTTGTTACTCTTCCTGCAAAAATGTAACCTTTGCTTATTTGCAGGAGATCCCGTTGGTTTTGGTCCAAACACCGATCACGCCCCACTGCTGACGGTGGAACCCAACTGCACTTCCGATCATCTAAACTCCAGCCAGTCATTCCAAAGCCAACACATTGAAGAGAACCTGTCTGGGGCCATGTTCGACTCCCTGGGTCTGGCATCGGTATCAGGAAATATTCCTGCTCCAAGTCCCAGGATTGAAATCACCCCATCTGGTGACTCCCTCACCCCACACACCATAGAGCCCTTTGGCATCTACAGGGAGTGTGTAAGCCCTGCCAGTAGTAATTCCTCCACAGGATGGCCGACAGATGCCTCTCCCGTGGCATCACCGTGCGTATCCCCTTCCCACGGAGGAGGCTGCAGCACAGGATTGTCAGCCTTGGACCTCTGTCCCGGCTTCCAGGGCATCCAAACCTTTTCCTCCGCCCAGTCCTCCCCTGGAGCTTCACCTCACAACAGCATCACAGATGAGACCTTTCTCGTGCCACAACAGCAACACGTGACTGCTCCTCTCTCCCAGCAACGCTCCCGCTCCATCTCCCCACATGGTAAACGAGCCTACAACAAGGTGGGCCCCTGTCCAGATGGCATTCCTGTCAAGCAGCGCTCTCGCAGCCCAAGTCCCATCCCATCACCTTATGAGCAACAAGGATCGCACCATCTTCACCAGTACCAGACCACTCCACAGTTTCAGACCCAAATTCAAACCTCACCAAGTCAGGAGAAGGATTGGAATTGCAGTCAGTCCAGAACACTCCCAATTGTTATGGTACAAAATGCACATGGTCCAGCTGTGACACAGGACTGTGCCTACGGAGAGGTGTACGACTGGGCCGTCGAGCAGGATAGGATCATCAGGTCTGGAGCTGAGGTCAAGCCCGACATCTACTATGTGGTCCCGCCAGTGTTGGCTCCACCTGACCCGGCCAATTATGGCACATTTAGGTTGGTGTTTTATTTCCCTAAAGTCTTCTAGACCAGGGTTGTCAAACATATGGTATGCAGGGCAAGGTTTCCATACGCCCTACTTGATATTGAACACTAACGATGACGCTTGACGTACCATTTGTTAATTGTCTTTCAATCTCAGTTGTCCCTCAGTGACGCCTCTTCCAGCTTTTGATTGGGCCTTGCCTAGCCAATGTGGCCCATATGAACTCATGATCCTGCAACAACCTCGATCCCATCACAGAGCTCACTATGAGACTGAGGGGAGCCGCGGCGCTGTGAAGACTACTAAAGGGGGACATCCAGCAGTCCAGGTAGGACGGCAACCGTGGATGGGTATAAAGTAGAGATGTCTGAAAATACCCTGTATCCTATATCACATGATGAAAATCTGGTAGCCCAGTGCTTGGGCCCTAAGACGTCTACATCGGTTTTGGGAGGAAATGATGGCGTCAGTTGCGTCAGTTGATATCAAAATCAGAAATGAAGTGTTTTGACAGTATCAGCAAAATCAGATATCGGCAAAAGTTGATATCAGACATCTCTAGTGAAAGGCAAAGTCAACTTAACGTAATTACTCAAATCTTTGTTGTATTTTTCTGCCCTCAGCTGCGTGGCTATCAGGGCGCTGTTCCACTCATGCTGCAGGTATTTATCGGTACGGCGGATGAGCGGCTCCTGAGGCCCCACGCCTTTTATCAGGTTCACCGTATCACCGGCAAAACTGTCACAACCCCCAACGTAGAGAGGATAATCAACAGGACTAAAGTGTTGGAGATCCCGCTGGAGCCAACCAACCAAATGAGAGTGGTGTGAGTGAAATATAAGCACAACCATTATGGACTAAATGAGAAGTAACTATTAAATATATGAGAAATTAGAGCTGGATCAGATTGTATGACTTGGCACCGACATGATGCAATCAGCAAATTATTTTCTATGATCAGTGTTGCTCCTATTTCCGCTAAGAAATAAAACCACACATGTGCACTACAAGTATATGCATACATAAATATATATATACATGTATGTATATATGTATAGAAAGTGTTTGTATAGAGATGTTATAAAGATATATCTTTATGTAAGCATAAATATATACATATACAGTATTTTATATAGTTTAAACACAAATATTTTCATAAAGGAAATATATATTGCATTATATATCATCATATTTACATTGTATTATACACTTGTATGCAAACATATGTATATATTTGTGCTTACTGTTTTGTTTATATTGTGTTAATAAATTTATAAAATATATAACACAATACATATTACATTTGTGCATATATTAGATTTAGAAAATATAGATTAATAAAATATATAATACAATATAAATATGATAGTATATAATACAATATATATCACATTTAAGCATATATTTGTGTTTAAAATGTTTATAATATATATAAATGTAAAGGTAATAATATTGCATAATATATTATTATCGTTATGAATACATGTATATATATATATATACACATATATACATAAATATATACATATACACACACAAATAAACTGTTGTGTAAATATATGCATAGGTATGTATAGACTTGCGAGGAAACATATACATGTTTATGTATAAGATAACATGATATATTTATATATATATTGATGGTGATGCCTATGGAGCCAGATACAGGTAGTAAACATTGTAAATGTATGCTGTAATCTCTGTTAATCTTGTTTGGCCTTTCATCCCACAGGATTGACTGTGTTGGGATTTTGAAGCTGAAAAATGCAGACATTGAACTGAAGAACGGTGAGACGGACATCGGCAGAAAAAACACACGTGTCCGTTTGGTGTTTCGTGTCCACATTCCACAGTCAGGTGGACAGATCTTGTCTCTCCAGGTCGCCTCTGATGCTATCGAGTGCTGTGAGTGTTTTATATTTTTGCCTTAGATGCTCATTTAGATAAGTCCTTCAAAGGAAAGGCTCTGTTAATTACCCAAAATATCAGATTAACTTCAGACATTCAGAGAAAGATTTTCACATTTCTATTTTATGTTTTTGGCAGTTCCTCATTTATATTTACAGCATCCCATAAATCTATTTTTGCTTTGTCTTACAACATTTTTCTCATTTGTTTCCTCAGCCCAGCGATCAGCTCAAGAGGTGCCGGCAGTTGAGAGGCAGGACCTGGACCAATGCTCCGTGCTGGGAGGGCAACAAATGGTCCTGACCGGTCAGAACTTCACACAAGACTCCAGGGTTATGTTTTCTGAGAAAACACAAGGTTGGTCAATGAGGAACAAACCAGCTGGGTTTTATATCCACCCTATATCTACTGCATTGTTGCCTTGGCAAGATAACATTTTCTTGACTTCAAAGACTACTGCCAGCAGGGCTGTAAGCTTACCGCAAGGACTGGAAACAGGAAAACACATAGACGTGATCCACCTACAGGTATCATTAAAGCGCGAACATAAACGCAAAGGAAAAAAATCTCGACAAAACAACTTTTTAAAAGCAAAACACTGTGGCACTGCCGTGAAAGAGAAAGGGCAAAACATTTATGACGTTGGTGATTAAACCGCAATTGAAGAAAAAGTCACGGAAAGATCATCAGCTGCCATGTTACCATCACCCACAGTTGTGTTTTTGGTTTTTTTTTTTGCAGTGAATGGTACTAGTTTACCAACTCAGATGTGAAACTGAGCTGGTAAAGAATCAAGACTGTTTTCTGCTGTTAAAAATACCCTTGGTTGAAGGTGTTGCTCTCAGCGTTCCTTCTGCTGCCCACACAGTTTTGGGGCTGCAGGGTTCAAGAGCCGGATGTGTACAGTCAACTGCATATAAGGCCTCTCTGTGCTGAGTGTAGGTTTTTATACAACAGGATGTGGTTAAAGAGACTGATAAATACTCAGACCCAAAGGAGAGACTTTGTTTTTTACTGAAGGTGTCGTAAGCAGCAGGTAAAAACCCAGAGAGGAAATAGAATACAAAAAAAATTGAATTATTTTTTCCAATGACCACAAACAAAGTACGAACAAGCTGTACCACAATGGAAAAACAGCTGAAGTACCTATAAACAAGGAGTACAGTTGAACCCCTAGATACCAGCTCCCTGACATCTGAGTTTACCTTATGAGTAAGCAACTTTTGCAAATTGAGTTATGTTTTTACACTCAATACTGTAGCGCTGTTGCTTCTTGTCCCTGTCTTGGCTATTTTACCCAATTTATTATCTTATATTAGCAATATATTTTTATATTCTATTGATTTAGTGTTTAAATGGGGCAATTATTATTAGTTTTTATCAAGATACGAGTGAATCAACTAAAGAGTGATGCTGTGGAACACAGTAAATTCGTATCTAGGGACTCTACTGTATTTATGTGACCAAAACCAAAATTGAACAACTCGTTTAACTGTCTCCACCTTGTGTTGTCATTGTGTAATAGATGGAAAACAAATCTGGGAGATGGAGGCCACAGTGAACAAGGACAAGACTCGAGCGGTGAGACTTTTTCTCACGACTCATTTTGCTCAGTGCCTACACACAGGAAGTTACACATCTAATATCAGATGTGTAGAAACTTTGTTTGGATATTAACATCGATAAAAACTCTTCTCTTTCGCCATGTTCAGAACATGCTGTTCGTGGAGGTGCCCCCGTATCCAGATCAGACCGTTTGTCACTCGGTCAAAGTCAACTTCTACGTCATCAACGGGAAGAAAAAACGAAGCCAACCTCAGCACTTCACCTACACCTCTTTGACAGGTACTTCAGGATCAAGTGTTGGAGTACATGAGAGTATTAGACCTCAAATAATGTTGGTTTTACATGTTTTGCAGTAATTAAATCAGAGCCACTGGACGACTATCGGTCAAACCTCTACGGCAGCTCAGAGAACTGGTCTCTGTCCGGTCTGGCGGTGAAGTCTCTTTACCCAAACAACTTCCCTCAGGCTCTGGGCGTCTCTCCTACACAGTGCCACCTCACCACCATAGACCCAGCGGCCTACAGCATGTCACCAGTAGACTCCCTGGATGACCGAGCAGCCTACTACCAGAGCAGAGCCAACAGTTTGATGGACGGTCAAATACTCTACCAACATTACAACAGCTACGGAACCGCACTTCCGGCGGTTTTCCCGGCAACTTCCCGCTCTGTCGGCGTCAAGAACTTGGCAGATAAAACTGCCAGAAATCCACAAGTTGCTGATTCATTTGAGACTTGTCTGACGTCAAGGCAGCAGACACCGCTGCCACTGGGGAAGTCACCTTATTCAACATTCAACCAATGTCAGGTTCAAGGTAAGGCTGCGTGCAGGGGAGCAGTGGTTGAAACAAATCCTGACGACTGGGCCGCAGAGAAAGTCACACTCAAACAAGAAAACCTCAGCTACACCTATCTGGAAGACGGTGAGTAACAGTGTCTCAGTCAGTACTGTTAAAAATTGTAATTAAACCTTTTTCTCAGACTGAACTACTAAAGATTCCCGAAAGTGTTTCCGGTTTCTGATTGAATATTTGAGTAAAAAGTCAAGGAATAAAGGTGTTAAACGTTAACGGCACAGTCTTTAATGGTTCTAAGTTATCTGTTGAAGACAACAGAGCCACCTAGTGGATAAACGGAATCATATCATGGAAAAATAGCGGCTACAAGCTAAACTTCCGGTTTACTTCCGGTCTTAAAAACTAGCGTTCATGAGCGTTTTAGATAAATGAATGAATGAATTCCATATCTTTATTATTCATTGTAATTTGGTTAATATTTGTTTGCATGTATTATTTTATTACAGTGAATGACATCATTAAACGGGACGTGAAAGGCCACAGCGAGGAGTAAATCCTGGAGTTCTGTCGCAAGGACACAAGGGAATAAAGTATGCATAAAGTGAATATTATTTAGCGTTATCTCACGATAGAATACGATAAAAACTCGGACAATTCCTATGTGTAAGTCTCAAGCATTGTGTTACTCACTTTTTAACATGTTTATCTCTGTAAACTACTGCTTGTTGTAATTCCATGTATATTTACAATAAACAATACGACCTTGTCTAAAGGAAGTGACTCAATTGTTTAATGTAGGTTTTAGTTTCCATGTCAGGTTTGTTTTTTTTACACCTAAATAAATAGCTTAACGCCTTCTTTGAGTTGCGTTTCTGCCCTCTACTGGTTATAATTTATCATGGCAATCGTTCCAACTTCATGAATGCAGGCGGACTGCGAATGGACAACGAATGCATGTTGACGGATGGAATAACGGAAGAGAAGACATTACAGACATTGAAGAGAGATATTTAGTTACATGTTCACTCGCCAGTCCAATTTACCACAATTCCGATAATCATTGTTTGTCCATAAAATGCCACGAAATTGGCCTGTGATTTATATAAGAACACCAACTGAAAAATACTCGCGTACACAGTTGTGTCGTTAAAACTTCACACCCCTAGAGGGCGACATTTTCATTCCTAAGGTTTACAGTAACGGAAAGGAGTGCTGGCTGAGTGGCATCACTTCCGGTATAGCCAGCCATGTATTTATTTATTTATTTCTATTTCCGCCTCCTTTGTCGTCCTGTGGATTTTTAATAAAGAGTTTTGCTGCAGACTTGCTATGTTGTGTTAAATTACACCCAGAAAGCTTGGAGGGAGAATAAAAAAGCATTTTCTTCGCCCCGGTGAGGTTTTATTTTACTCTGTGTGAGTGTGTCGATAGCGGGCGGTCTGTAACTGTATCTGCGCCGAGTATGTATAAAGTGTTGGTTATGCCTCATTTTAACTTCGAGTTCTTGTTTAGTTTTTAAATTTCGTTAGATAGTACAGTCGGTCATCCGTGGGTGTTATTGTTAAACTGATTAATAGGCTCGGGTGAATGTATTGAGGCAAAGCCCAAACAGTAAAGTCCAGCACGATGCCAAGTATTTTCTTTGATACTTAAGATGGTAAGATGCACAATGTAATTGGTGTTTGGAGAAAACTAAATAAGACTAGAAACAGGGTGAATTTTTTTAATCAAGTAAAATGTTAAGTTGGAATATCAGACATACTACTGGACAAGTAGGGTAAAAAAAAAAGTTATTATGTGTCATATCTTAAAATACCTTAAGTACCCCTTCCATCCGTTATTTGGTTGAATTGGTTTTCACCATTTCAGCCATACACAAACTTTGCCCATGGTAGATTTGACCAGAAAATATACCATTTAGTCTTTCAACTCATGTAAATGATCCTTCTGATTCAAGATCACTAAGGAAGAACAGACACAAGCAACAGCGTCATGTCTGCAGATCTGGACCTCTCACCTCCTGAAGTCCCCGAGCCCACACTTCTAGAGAGCATACTGCGCTACGGGCTGTTCCTCGGTGCCATCTTTCAGCTCATCTGCATTCTAGCCATCTTCTTCCCCACATCTCAGAGCCATGAACAGGTGAGGTGAAAACTGAAACAGGAAAATAGTTTGGTTCCAGTGCAGTAGTTTGTAGAAAACCAATACCAGATGAATTGGAAATGGAATATTCTCTTTACCATACTTTAGTAATCAGATTAAGTAATCATGGGTTTCTCTTTTCAGGAAGAGACGGAGATCACGGACAGTACAACCACCGAGCAGATGAAGAAACCAAAAGCAGCAGCACCTCAGATTCGACAGAAACCAAAAAAGGAGAGTAAAAAGAAGCGATAGACGAGTTCCCAGGAGTCTGTGTGTGTTTTCTGTTTCCATTAGTAATAAATTGTGCCACTTGAAATCAGTTGCACGTCGTTTCTTAAAGAATCACCTAAATTTCAGTACCATTCATTTTCATCACAGTAACAAGGACAGTACTGTCATTAATAATTGCTGATTTCTTTGTTTGTTTTTTTATATATTTCTACTACATCTCACTGTCATACATAACATTGTATTTGAATGTTTTATTCATCAACAATGGTAAGAACTAGTTAGAATGTCCAGCAAAGCAGTTAAGTAGGGATGAAAGAATGATATGAATGGTCATATGAAAGGGCAATAAAACAACAAGTGCATCACATGGTCCTTGTTCTAATAGTTTGTTTGTTCCCAGCAGCTCAGCAGGTTGAAAAAAAAAAACATTTTCGCATGACTGAAAAATGGAAGTATCATCAAGATTTCTGCCCCCCAACACAGTAATTTAGATGTCAGGTTACCATGGCGACAGTGGATTTCCGTCCTGTTTACTATAACTATTGAGTGAAGGTCTTTCAAGCAGTATATCCATACAGACTGGTGTTGGGTTTTAGGGGCAAAACTGAGTCAAATGTGGAATTTAATTTCAGTACAAAAAAAATAAGTGCAGTGTGCTTTGAGTTGCAGTTGTGAAGACTTCCGTCTGAGATCCAGTAACCAATAAGAGGATGAACTACTCTGACTCCAACTAACTCCATGTCCTCCCTCACTGCATCCATCAATCTCCTCTTTGTCTCCTACCTGGTAGCTCCATCTCTAGGATCATTCTTCTACCAACATGTATCCACTGTCCCTCCTCTGAACGTGTCCAAACTTTCTCAATCTGTCTTCTCTGGCTTTTTCTCCAAACCTTCCTGTCTGTGTTGTCCCTCTAATCACCTCATTCTTGACCCTGTCCACCCTTGTCTCTCCTAAAGAGAATTAATGCAAGAATAATATGTAAATAATAAAAAAAAATAACTGACAACAAACTGTTCAACTCACCGTAACCTTTTCTACGAGATATTTAGTTTTAATGAAGTATATTTTAATATAGTTTTAGTAGTAAAAATCAAAAACCTGACCACGCCTACTAATTACCTTACTCTAATCTAATTGGTGTGTTTTTTCACAACAAATTAATAAAATAAATCGATTTAATTTGTGCTTGTGGTGAATAATATCCGTGGACGACGACACGAAATTATCTGTTTAGGCGTAGCGTCGAATTACAACGTAGCCTGCGCCAATATGTTACGCAGCCGCAAATTCGCTGCTACGTTGAGAGCGTAACGTCCTGGCTCGTCGTATTGGCGTTTCAACGCTGATGCCTTTCACCCTCTGAGGATGGGCATGTTTTCTTCCCACTGCTGCTGCTGCTGCTGCTCCTCTTCTGTGCCGTCGCATGAATCCACCGCATATCTTCCTCTCAGCTGACCAGACCGCAGCTGCTTCCTCGCGGGCTCTCGGCGTCGCCGTTGTTCCTCCGGTCCGGTCCAGTCCAGTCGAGTCCAGGCCGGCGGCGACAGTAGCGGCGGCCGCGGCAGCTGCCTCGTCCTCCGCTCCACTCCTGCAGGGACAGCGGCCGGCTCTTCACCGTGACCCGCTCCTTCCCACGAATATCCTGCTGAATTTCGCTAAATGGACTTCGTGGCTGTTCCGAGTTCTCCGCAGCAGCCGTTCTCCCGCTCCTCGTCTCACTATTCCACTAATGAGAACAGCCATAGTGATTTAACTCGGCTCCTCGCTGCGCGTCTCTGATTTTTGGGCTGAAAATCGAGACGCGTCAAAGGTAAGTCAAACGGCGCCTCTCACAGCGAATAACCCGATTCTCGATATCAAATCAACGCCAAATGGTGCGTTTGTGTCCACAACCGTGTATTTTAATACATTTCCATCGCTTCAATTAAAACACAGCGCTCTTTCTCTACCTCCCTCTCCCCTCTCTCTCTCCCTCTTTCAGCCTTATTGACTTGTGTTTCATTGTTACACAGGCCATTCAC
Organism: Paraplagusia blochii; assembly: GCA_016785265.1. Lineage (NCBI taxonomy): Eukaryota > Metazoa > Chordata > Actinopteri > Pleuronectiformes > Cynoglossidae > Paraplagusia > Paraplagusia blochii. The sequence goes on along the minus strand of JAFBJS010054832.1, from coordinate 144,550 downwards.
TCTCGTATATTGACTGTCTCTCTCACTCTGTGCCAAAGCCCCGTTCTTGAAAATAACATCCATCACCAAACGACACCTCGGGTTTTATTTTAATAACGTGTAAAACGACCTAATACGTGCGGGAACGCGGCTCTGGCTCGTGATCGCGCACGGGAAATAAAACCAACAAGGCATCGACGTTCAAAATGGAGCTGTGGCAGCACCTGTTTTGATTCATCAGGCCGCATACGCGCCGTAGATGAACCGGAACCACTGAGGAACCACGGCCGTTGGACTCATCCACGGAGCCGTGTTTACAAAAACCTCGAATCCGATTTTTTTTTTTGTTTTGTTTTGCTTGGTCTCTTATTCCCAGCGCTGATGCTGCCGTTATCCTCCCAGCTGCTCCACACTGTAGGATTCTATTACACCCCACCCTTGTTGATCCTAAAGCAGCCATACGGGCAACAACTGTGGCGAATTCTTTGGAAATATTGGCGTTTAAGTTATGTGGATCATCTGTCTGCCGCCGTCCAGACACATTGGATTTTTTGGGTGACTCCATCTGATAAAGATAAGATGCTTCAGTGCTAAGCAGGGGTCCCCAACCCTTGGGATGCAGACCAGCACTAGTCCAATTGTTCTGGGCCGCACAATAAAAATCGCAAAACTTAGATTATTCTTTTTTTCCTTGCGGCTTGTTCCTTTTTCCGGGGTTGCCACAGCGAATAAACCCTTTTCCTTTTCCCCCCTGTTCTTTGTGTCTTCTACTCTGACTCCAACTAGCCTCATGTCCTCCCTCACTTCATCCAACAATCTCTTCTTTGTCTCCTGGTAGCTCCATCTTTGGGATCATTCTTCCACCAATGTATCCACTGTCTCTCCTCTGAACATGTCCAAACCATCTCAAGCTATTGACCTCGTCCTTGTCTCTCCTCAATCTTAGAATCTTCAACTCTGCCGCCTCCAGCTCTTCCTCTTGTTTCTTGCCTATTGATAGTGTCAACTTGGATTATTTCAGTTTTATTTAATAATGGATTCTGTCAACATTTTAATTTTGCCCCAGTCACAAAAACATCTTTGTAAAGTTTCTTAGTTCAGGGTAAAAGAGTCACTTTGTAGACAGAGGTAGAACTTTCATCTTTAGAGAAGAAGAAAGATAGTCCTAGAAGAAAGAGTTGTACTAAAATATGGAGTTATTGTGCGTAGTTGTTTCCATGCTTGCGCTGCATAATACACGGCGCACAGCAAGTGCGATGCGAGAAAATACAGGTTTTAAGGCCCGTCAAATCATTTTATCTATTTTTTATTTATTAAAAGTGGGTCTATTAAAATATTCAGACGTTTAACTCCTCAAGGTTCAAAAACCGTTGAGGATCGCCGATCAAAACTGGTTTTAAAACCTACTAAAATTGCTGTCCTTGTCTGAGAAAAGGAAGCAGTGACCAGAACGCAGCCTTGACTCAAAGGTATACTCTGTTGGAATTTTCTAAAGATAATAAACTAAAATCCAGCCCCGCTGCCATTGATATACAGTTCCAGGAAGTATAAAAGACTAAAAGAGAAGGATTGATAAACTGTTACAACTTCAAAAAGTAAAAAAAAAAAAGGTATTTCCACATAACTTGTTTGTTTCAATATAGATAATTCAACTTTTGACTATATTTCCTAGACAAGCACAATGACTCTTTGTATTGCCCTCCACTGTTCCCCCAGGGGGTTGTTCTGTGCTGTCCTTATAATGCTCTTCCAATGAACAGTTGAAGACTGTTGCAGCTCTAACCCCGGTGTCATCCTGCTGCACCCATTGGCCTCTTTTATGGGATTTATCATCTTTTTGCAGCTGCTTCCCACAGCTTAGATCACTCAGTGTCTGAGTTGAAGATGGACTGAAAGCGGAAGAGTCCATTATCAGCTGGTTGCTACAATACCAGTGTCTTCCTCTTCCTCCGCTCACATGTTCCTTCTTTGTGTTCGACACGCAGGAAGTGGGAACATGAGAGGTATCGAAATGAGTGATAGTTAGTCATGTTAGTCTCACCAAAGGTCTTTGAAACCAATACCAGGTTCTCCTCATTTTTAACTACACCATCTTTAGCTCATAGAAAATACTTGTCCCAATAGGTTTGTTGCAAAAAATTCCATTCAGGTCTTTATGGTGAGGCATTAAACCAGTTTTTACGCAATTTTAAGCTAGCCTCTTTAGTGCGCGATAAAATTATGTTTGCTAGCAGAGGCACGGTTCGACATGTGATCGTTTTAGACCAATCGAGTAGCTAATTGACAAAAACAGTCCAGCAGTGTGGGTGTCTTGGTTTTACTGAACGTAATAATACAGAGGAATTCTTCTCTAGTTTTCTACAGTTGCCAATGGATTCCAACCAATATAATAAGTCGAGTTACAGGGAACACTTAATTAATTACAAAATTAATTTAGCCTAGCAAGACATTGCATGACATCACAACCCTCCATAATTTGTATTCAATGTAACAAAGAGCTGTAGCAATTTGTTGCTACAGACCGTTCATACGTTGTTGACATAAATGATAGGAATTGCCGCAATGTTTCCCAAATGAAGCCGGCCTAAGTTAGCCCAAGAGTTTTGCACGCAAATCTTACGACGTGTTTAACAGTTGCCAATGGATTCCAACCAATATAATAAGTCGAGTTACAGGGAACACTTAATTAATTACAAAATTAATTTAGCCTAGCAAGACATTGCATGACATCACAACCCTCCATAATTTGTATTCAATGTAACAAAGAGCTGTAGCAATTTGTTGCTACAGACCGTTCATACGTTGTTGACATAAATGATAGGAATTGCCGCAATGTTTCCCAAATGAAGCCGGCCTAAGTTAGCCCAAGAGTTTTGCACGCAAATCTTACGACGTGTTTAACATATGGGACATCAGAGGGACTCAAATACCACACAGTCCAGTTTTGCTTCCTGATCAAACTGTCAACTTCCCCTGTTGGTTCTGAAACCTGATTGGACAAATTGGTGATGACAGTGATGATCTGTATCTGTGACACTGGAAGAATGAGGTCAGCGTTAAAATGCTTCTTCTGCACTGGAGGTTCTTCAATGTTGAAGAGCTGAGCCCATGTTCGGGACAGAGCAGATGACGGCGATGACAAAAGTGCAAATTTCCATGAAGGGAAACGTCGTTGATCCTCCTCAGTTTCCTCCACTTCGCTGAGCAAACTATAATTTTCTCACTTGACTGAAAGGTTGGCCTTTAACTCCCTCCCTCTCCACAGCACGGTGGCAACTGCGGCTGTTGTTGTGACTTTGTCAGAGGATTGTCAGGGCCAAATGTGCTCAAGTGTCTGAACAGATGCCCAGAATGTTTGCGGTTAAAGAGGTGACGTCAACTTGGTGCGATATCCTCATCTGATTTATCTTGAATTTTTAAATTTTCATTCCATTGACTCTTTTTTGTTGATCTAAATAATGATGCTGTTAGCAACATTTACATTGAACTTTGGGTAATTTCCTCTGTCAACACATCAATTGAATGTTCATTTATGTTTATCAGTACATTTCTTCCTAATAGAATTGAGCCTGGAACAACAGTCTGTGGCAGCTGTGAAAAGGGGAAGCAGAACCTGGTGTAACGCTAAAGAAGTTTAGGTGTTTTCCTGTCAGTCTTAATTTCCATGATACGTCTGGTTTACACCTTTGTTAACAGGACGAGGAGTCAAAGTCAATGTTCTGTGTCATATGGATGACTCGGCGTGTTATTTTTACTTTATTGTCAAAGTTTAGAATAAAGAACAATCCGTTTCTGTGTCTACGAGCCGTGTTTTCAGCTCGGCTAGGACTGAAAAACGACCGTCCTTTACGTCAAAAACCTGATTTAAAATGACAGCGTGTGTTAATGCCATTTTCTCCCATCACAGCACATGCCGTAATGACACATAATGGAAAAATTGGCCTGATGTGATTCAGTTTGGTTTTCCTTAAACGTGTTAGGCCTTGCCTGCTTTATTAACTTACATTCCTTTCGGGCATTGAGGCTTGTGGCCTTTACTTTCCATCCTTTTTCTGGAGTTCTCTCCCCCCTTTTAACCAACATTTGCTTTGAGTGAAAAGACGACCTGATAGATTTTACATGACTCACTGAGTCAACGTTAGATCCCTGAGGTCAGAGAGTTGTTACTTGTAGCAACCATGAAGCCATTGAAACTTGGGAGTACATAGTGTGTAAATGTTACAATCAAAAGTTGCGTCCCATTTTATGGACCATGCCCAAAATTAGTTAAACCACAGAAGTGCAAAAGGCTGCAACAATAATACCGTATTTTCAATCTCTTGCAATCTCAGTTATGTGTGTCATTTCTATATTTAACGCACACAAGGCGCACCTAATTATAGGGCGCAGGTTTTATATACAATCACGGCCACACTTCCCCCCTTTAACGTTCTCAAGGTGTCCTCTACTACGTCCGCCTTACAACAACAACACACACAAAAGCATACAGGTGTGCGTATTTAAAAATAGAGCGGGAGCAAAACAACGCCCACACCTGCCCCTTTAACGTTCTCATGGTGTCCTCTACTACGTCCGCCTTACAACAATAACACAGGGCGCACTGCACATTTTGAAGAAAATCTAAGACTTTATGTGCGCCTTATAGTCGTGAAAATACGGTAACGTCAGTGGTGGCATTTGTACATGACGTTTTTATTACTGCAGTATTATTGAAGGTATAGAAGTCAACCGTTCTGGCCTGACATACAACACCAAATAAACCTGACTGAGTCAGGACTACAGTGGCGTAAGGTTATTTTGCTGTTAGCAAGAAAAGTGGAAAAATGTAGCACATACAATTGAGTTAACCTTGATTCCTCTATCCTTGTATCCCCCGTTTCGAATCCCCCTACCGCCGAGGTGCTCTGAGCATGGTATAGTCCCCACACACTGTTCCCCAGGTGCTGGCTCAGCTAGCTGCCCCTTGCTCACTGCGGACGGTTTAAATTCAGAGGAAAAATTCCCAATAAAACCTGCGATGAACAACATCCTTCTTCCTTGCTGATTCACGTATCTTCCCTTGATTAAAATTTAACAGATGACTAAAATTACACTGAATCTCACTTAGATGCTGATGTAAATTGATCAGCATCTAAACTGAAAAAATTGATGTAAATTGTTGGTGAACTTGGTTTTCACTGAAAAGTCAACAAAGATAACTCACTGGCAAGTCTCACTTTAATATAAAACCGATTTAAAGAATCGCCTCTTACTGAAAAATTGCGTTAACTGAAATTTCCTGAGTCAAAAAGAATATAGCATAGAAAAACGTCTTTTTTTCACTCCTCACCCTTCTCTCCTCCCTTCCTTCCTGCAAACCTGACCTCCCACTGCTCAGTTCAAGCGTTTCGAGGTGAATTCTAGGTCTCCTCTGTTCTTCAGTTCTTTATGTGGATGGAAAAAAAAAAACTCTTCAATGAAACCTTTCCTCTTTTTATTCTCACTTTCACCACCCTCCCATGCAGATTGTCTTTTGACGATCATTTTATTTACTTTTCAAACTTGGGAGTTGACGTTTTTTGAAGTAAGTGCAGTTTTGACACTTGCGCTGAAGGTGTGACGTCCAGTGGGAGTGTTTTCAAGGGCTTTTAAAGGTGTGAGCCCATGAGCAAGACATCAAGTGTGAGTATTTGGATGTGGTAACCAAACTGAGGTCTGCAGTGTTTCTGCTCCTCATCACTGTTGGCTTCAGCTCGACATTAAGTTAACTTGCAGCACAAACCTAAAAAAAAATTGCAACAATAGCGCTTTTGTGCCGATTTATAAAGTCATTATACGCCACTCTTCTCACGCTCTGACGTTCCAACCCTGCTTTGATGGTTCATTCATATTCATGTATCTCCGCGATGGATTTACTGGGTAAAATATCAAAGTGCGACTACTGCTGTTTTTCCTTCTGCGTTACATGATATCATTTCTGAGCTTAGGTCATCAGAACCTGCTGTCCACTCCATTGACCAGGGTTCTTTGATTCTTCCCAGTGTGATATAATGACGTAACCGTCCTGCTTGCGTGCTACGTTGTGTGAATGGTTTCTTGGCCTTTGTTTGCCTTTTAATCCGCCTTTTATCCACTCCACATCCTTAATGAAGTAGAAAGTCACAAGGGAGAACCTTAGCTCAGAGGATCGTAGCAGGAGTGACGGGATGTGTGGATCGGACCACAGATCGGAGCTTGATGTCAACATCTTGATTGGTCCTAGTCCTTAGTTGGAGGTAAATTGAATCAGAAGCTGTTTTATTTGTAGTTAAAAGATGCATTTCACTCCCCTCAGATCCAACCAACCCTGGGTGTCTGTCTGCACACATTGCCTCCATAAGCTGCTAAACACTGTTTATCTGTTGCGAAAAAGCCCTCATTACTACTTCAAATCTGCCAAGGTTGCAATCCGGTAGCATAGAATAGACGAGTAACATTGTATCCCTTCAGCCGCTACTGGGATGCGTGACGTACTGGTCTTTACTGGACACACAATTCCCCCGAGTTCGGGCCATCTTGCCGGGAAGTGACTCACTATTGCACCATGGGGTTTGTTGACTATCACCCATCCCTTACCCCACCAGTGAGCCACGTCATCCTCTGTAGAAGTCAAATCAACTGAAGGGTGGCTTAGGCCAGTGGTTCTCAACTGGTGGGTCCCGACCCAAAAGTGGGTCGCAGACTCGTTCTAAATGGGTCCCAAACAGCTGGTCAAAAATCGGCTTAATAATGTGAATCTGCTGTTGAGCATGTGTTTTATTTTAGAAAATCTCTTATTTTGAAATGCACACGCAGCCCCCTCGTTTGGTAACCGTGGTAACTATCGCACAATTTACGGTTGTCTCAACGAGACAAGATGGCAAAGAGAAAATCTGGTTCAATTAATGCTGTCTTGTACACTGCTGAATAAAAGAAGGGAGGTTTTTTTTTTTTCAAGAAAATTAATTTGCTTGGATTGAATTCTATGAGAGTGGGTCGCAACTTAATGACCACGGGAAAATGTGGGTTCCAGAGTGAGACCAGTTGAGAACCACTGGCTTAGCCTGAAAGAAAATAATTGTGTTTCTGGTGACAAGAATATAGTATCGACTCATGGGAATTTTTTTCTTTCTTAAATTAAAAATGAATAACGCAAGAGTTTGAGATATGCTCTGGGCAAGATGGCTGTGTCATTATTTGTCCAGGGCAAGGTCTGAGAACGGCAGTATTTGCTTGAATGCTTTGAAGCAAAGAATTACGACGAATGTTGCTTACTCTAAAATATTGAGAGAGATTTGTTCGGGATTCCAGAAACAATATATATTTTTTATTTTGCCGAATGCAAGCAGGATCTCCTGGTTTCTAAGAATTCTCACACCTGCATAATTATCCTCTTGTTGCGCAAATACATTTTAAAAAACGCCCACTGAACCTTTGCTGTCCATGAACCATACAACCGCCTACACGGTGCTGTTAGCATCCCCTGTGAGTCCCTGTCCCCTGGTCTGTTAATAACCCTGTGCTCTCCTTCCCATCAGTCTTAGCGGCAGAGCCTCGGAAACGTCCACATATGTTGAAAAAAAAGGATGCAAGATCCACCGTGGTCGACTGTGGTGTGTGATAGAGACTTGTTTTCCAAAAGACAAGAACAGCTGCTCACATTCAAAGACATACACCCACAGACGGGGGCGGGGGGACATGAACCGACGCTGCCTCTGTTCTCTGAGGAACGAGGCTGTTTCGTGTATGTCTTTTCAAGTGGCAGTTCTCACAGTGAGTCACTGCTGCACAGGTCCTCTAGTGGAGGAGGAGTGGACGCGGAGAGTGGACATGACATTCGAGCGGTCTTCGTCTACACTCCACTGTCTGAGTGTGTTTGTCTTTGTCTCTGACCCGCTCGTTTATCAAGCCATTATCGACTGGTTCAACAGCGGGGCGGGAAATAGAAGCAGCAGAATACTGTAATTATCAACAGAAGACACAACAGTCGCTGTCACCCTCCCTTCAACAGGGCTTTGTTCAAGGCTACGTGTTCCCTGTGTGTTCCTATTGATTTACCGCGGATTCCATCAACACTCGAGGGAATGACCTTGACTGTATCTATGCTCAGCACCTGAAGATGCGTAGCGTTCACCTACACCAGTTAACATATTGCCACAATCTTGGTCGAAAAATTGAGAACCAAAAAATGCCTTTCCTTAGGTTTCAGTTATTATTCTTGCTTTAGGGGTCAAATATCGCCACTAGATGGCAGCATTGAAGCTCAATTTCTTAATTTATTTTAATAATAAGGGGGTTATATGCTGAACGCTGATGCCCGAAACTCAAAAGGTGGCTTGAGAATTATTATTACTTATTGCTAAGTGCTTTACGCTAGCACCTCAACTTAGCGAGCAGGCAGCTCTTGAAATCCCTTAACCACATGGCCCTGCCATATCAGTATCCGTTGAAATCGGATGTTGAAGAGAAGTGATATTAGCATGATATTATATAATAGCTATAAGAATTGTTATTGTTTATCCTCCGAAAGTGAAAACCTAAGTGATTTGTGGCCTAACGGAAAAAAATTAGACAAAAATGTAGAACGGTAGTAGAGTAGAAGTCAAGTAGAAGTCACTAGATGGCAGCATTGCAGCACATTTTATTAATTAAATTATTTTAATAATCAAGGGGTTTGTGTGCAGGTACGAGTAACTCATACAGTGGTTTTTACTGATTTATAAACAATTATTTTAGGAGCTAGTGGAGGATTAGTGCAATACAGCAGGGGCAGGCATGGCAGAAGATAGAGAAAGAAATGCTCGCTCTCAACTGGTCTCACTCTGCGACCCACATTTCCTGTGGTCCAAAAGTCGTCACCCACTCTCGCCGTGTGTGTCTTTCAAAATAAGAGATTTTCGAAAATGAAACCCATTTTAAACAGCAAATTCACATTATTTAGCTGATTTTTGACCAGCTGTTCACGACCCATTCGGGGTCGGGTCCGAGACCCACTTTTTGGTCAGGACCCACCAGTGAAGAACCACTGCTCTCAAACAACCTTAGTGAGCAGGCAGAACTTCTGCTTATTTCTGCTATATTTCTTAATATATTGGAACCAAAAAGTTTATATCGGACATCCCTAGTTGTCCCTCCAACCATAGGGTGAGCCACGTCATCCCTCAACCATAAACTGCTATGATAATTAAAAGCAGAAATAGTTTATTTTCCATTTCATATTTACAATATTTACAATAATAATAAAACAAAACAAAAATCACGTTGATATTATTTTTAGGGATGAACTTAGAAACAAATAACTGCGTAAAAATGAAAATATATATCAATTACAAAATTAACATAAAAGTATTTTTGTTATTTTAGATTTGTTACAGTTTTCTTTTTTTGTGACCAGGACTGTCTCAGCTCACTATAGGGAACAGACGAGGCATATCCTGTAGAGATTACAACAGCATTTTAATCCGATTATCACTTAAGTCATTAAAATTTTCTTGGCTACTGCCCAGAGTGGAACCAACGTTCATCACCACAGATTTAAAAAAAAATTTATTTTTCTTTATTGTTATCCCAGGTCTGTACATGGGGGCAGGCAAGAGCAAGCCCAAGGAGCACGGCCAACGCTCCATGAGCCTGGATGGAACCATCGGCACCGGCTCAGACAGTGGACGCTTCCACCACCTCGGACCCGCCCAGCAGACCCAAACCCCCAACAGGAGCCCAGCTGTAGGCACGGGCAGACGGGGACATCAAGGGCAGCACCAGCACGCCCCGACCAACACTCCAGAGCTGGCTCTTTTTGGAGGTGTGGACCACACTGGAACCATCACCTCGCCACAGAGAGGACCTCTGTCAGGTAAGGGAAGCAGTTGGAGACTGATTTTGTACTGTCGCCTGTTCTGGACACGTTTTTTTCGTCTTTATGGCGTGATAATACAACAGTTTCCTCTTTCACGCTTCATGTTTTAGACAGGGATGTGGATCGTTGGTATCACATAATGAACTCCAGTTTCCATTTCCCCATTAGAACCATTACACCACAGTGTAGCTCTCAGACCTCGATCCAATGCTTGTCTAAGTGCTGTCTGTACGATGTTCAGGCTCCGGCCTCTCTAAGATGTCTTGATGGTAACTTCCCCTCCTCATCCAGAGGGAGTCGACTCTTCCTGATGGGCATTAAAGTTGAGCTCGTATAATAAAATGAAAGAGAGAGGAAGCTACACAGAAAAATAAGAGGTCTGAAGCTTGAACGTCAGTTTGTCTGATTCTTGATCCTCCAGTTATGTTGAGGCAAAAAAAATAAAAGAAAGAAAGAAATGTAGTTTTGTGTCCAGGACCTGTTAAATTGTGGAAGTGGACGTCTATCATACAGGGAAGTCCATGTTCCTTTAACGTCTCTTTCCATCATTCATGCAGGGGGCGTCACCACGTTCGTGGCGTTGTATGACTATGAGTCACGGACAGCGTCGGACCTGACCTTCAGGAAAAACGACAAGCTGCAGATAGTCAACAACACGTAAGGGTCAAGTCTCCAGTCTTTCTGTCAGATGCTGCAACTTTACCTGAAGTCAAATAATCAGATATCTTAAGCTGAGGACACATTTGCACTTTATGAGAGGCAAAATAAGGTCCAGGGGCCTGATCGTGGCCGTTCTGCTTAGTGATCCCGCCCACCAAATTCGTCCAAATTGCATAATTGGCAGGTCTTTATCTAAGTTTACATAAACAATCCATCAATTTGTTCCTAACCTGACAAATTTTTGGACCAGTTGTTGTCCCCGCACCAAAATGTTTGCCCACATCTGGGCCAAGTTTATGTAGAAAGACGGACAGAGGACGTAAAACTAACTCAACACACAGATCCATCAAACTTTGCCACCTTATTTAAATTTTTTTCTTAGCCAATAGCAACACATTAGGAGAATACACTGTTGAGGTGATTATAGTTCGACCAGAGTTTTCCCTTGTCTCAATAAAAAGCACCTTATTCTTTATTATTTTACCTAAAATCACTTTATACTTTCTCTCAGCATTTATTTGTAACCGTCAAAGACGACAACAATACACCGAGTTAAAATGTAATGTACTTTTCTACAGTATGTGCGCTCCCACCCAAATCTGTCTTTGCTTTGTGGTGCTGCTTGCTTTGCTATGTCTCTTTGCCGTCTTTTGATGTGTTTGCTCTGTCTGTTATCTCCCCCCTTCTCTCTCTCCCTCTCTTTCGCTCACGCTTCACGGTTTCCTCTAGGAAAAAGTACAGCTTCAGGTCAGTAATACTAAGTAAAATATCTTGTGCAAGGTGTTTTGTTCTGACACATGTTGTCGGGTTGAGATACCGGTAGTACAAATTCAACTTAAATATCACGTGTTTGCTCTCAAATACTAACAACAATTACATGATGATGGCAGCAACTTAAGGGCCACATATGAGTGGTTTACCGTGCTGGAAGTGAACTGTGAGCCAGGTGTTTAGAACCTTCTTCTTCCTAAAGAACAAAAAGTGTAACTACTTTGTACATAACTGGAATATGGAAGTATACACGGCTGTCCATTAATGATTAAAAAATGAGGAAATTATTAATCTATGCAGAAGGTTTCAAAATAAAAGAAAAAGACAGCTTTTTACAGATATGATTCTACAAATACACACAGTGAGAACAATGTGTGTTTCTGTCTTTGACAGGATCACATTTAATGCCAGTGATGCCTTCACGGCTCTAGAGAAGATTTTCCATAACAGCAGCCCTAAAACAACCAATGCCGACCAACAATCAAATGTGTATAATTTTACCGTGTTTTCAAGAAAACAGATAAATAATGTTTATTTTTTATATTCTTTTTTTCTATTCTTTCACTTTTTCCTCGCTGATGTCATTGCAGACGTTATGTAAAGCCCTTTGCAGACACATATGCAGCATTTTTGTCGCGTTTAAACTTATTCAACCTGGTGGAATAAATTATTCATATTTATTATTGATTTTGTGTTTTTTTGCAACATTATTAAACTAACAAATATCCTGTTGATTGTTGACTGCCTGTCTCTCTCTCTCTCTGTCTCTCTCTCCTATAGAGAAGGCGACTGGTGGCTGGCTCGCTCCCTGACAACAGGGGAGAGTGGTTACATACCCAGCAACTATGTGGCTCCGTCTGACTCCATTCAAGCAGAAGAGTAAATCATTCTCTCCTCCATCTCACACTCACAGCATGTTTTGTTCTTATTTTATGTATTTTTTCCCGTATAGAAAAGTTAAACCTCTGGAGATAAAACTCTGGAGATGATTTCTTGACTTTGTGTCACGATGACGCCCCCAAAACACATTAAAATTCCCCGGTTAGACCAACTCACAGCATGTGAGGCACAGTTATCACACACCTACTGTCTATACTTAGATGGATTTTTTTTTTCTCAGGTGGTATTTTGGGAAGATCACACGGCGTGACTCAGAAAGGCTCCTTCTGAATCTCCAGAACAGAAGAGGAACCTTCTTGGTGCGAGAGAGTGAGACCACTAAAGGTGAGAGACCGGCAGACGGCATCACTGGAGATTACCAGAACCTTTCCACATCCATATTTTTCTCTGTCAATGTCAATTTTAATATATAGTTTACAGTTAGATCTTAGTATTATGAGTATATATTCAATAAGTGGTCTGGAAAAAAATTGGTAATTGGTAATAATTATTATAATTATTCCTAATAATTATTGTTTCTTTATATTTTCAGTGAGTTAAAACATAGCTTTTAAATATATTGCTTATCTTTAAGCCAAACACTGACAATATCTGCAACTAAATTGTTAGCCATAAAGTTTTTATGACACATTTCCCTCTATATTTTCAGATCAGTGGTTCCCAACCACTGGGCCGTGGACCGGTACCGGTCCGCGGGTGAATTGGTGCCAGGCCGCAGAGAAATAATGTTTCCTTTAGGCCCCATCTGGCTGTTACTTACACAAAAGAACTGACCAATAGAATGGCTAGGATTCCATCATCAATAATGCAACTATAATTGATTAGGAAATATTTTCTCAATAAACTCAAAATGACGCAGAGTCATTGATAAAAGATTTTTTTATACCGATCTGGTAGCAGAAAGTTATAGGCTGTGTACACTTGAGAAATCCTTGTTGTGCCCATGCACAATTAATGCGGGTAGGAAGATTTTATAGGTAGGAACTATTTCAGAAATTTGATTTTATTAAATGTTTATTAACATTTACCAGAAGGTAGCGCAAAAAAGGTATCTACACTGGTGTAGATAATTTTTAAAAGATCAAATAATCTAAAAAGAGTCATACTACCAAATATAGAAACATGTATTTTTTTGTCTGCCTGAGATAAAGTTTTTGGGTTTTTTTTCCAGTGTAGTCTGGCAGCCTGGAGCAGGCCTCAGTGATGTAGGTGAAACATCAGGGGGTTGGTTTTGTGAGGAAGTGTGAATGGGGGGGGGGAGGGAGGGGGGGGTGGGTGGGGGGGGGGGGGGGGGGGGGGGGGGGGGGGGGGGGGGGGCGTGTGCCGGTGTGCAGTAGACTTTATGAATGGAAAACAGTGAATCACACGCTGTGCCTGAACTAGGTCACCCTGGAAGGTTGCTGGATTTCCCCACCGGTTGAGTCCCTGTAGTCCCAACACAGGCACAGTTTTCAGAGAAAGAAAAGAGAGCGAGGGGAGAACAGTGGAGAGGAGACCCTGTGGGAACGGGTGAGGAGGGGAAGGGAGTCAGGAGAAGAGGAGGAGGAGGAGGAGGAGTTCTGGCTTCAGAGAGCGTCTTGTATTAGATGTCAGATGTGAGGCTCACAGTGTGACAGATGAGCAGAGGCCTGCGAGCCATATGTTGCAAAAAGTGTTCATTTCACACGAGTCTATTTAAAACATTGACTAACTTCTGCGCTAACAGGAAGTGTAAACCTTTAAACTGAGTTTGAATCACTTCAAGAATTTAAATCGTCAGGGAAAAAAAGAAAGTGAATAACAAATGACAAACTATTCTAAAGTATTAAGTGGGATTTATGCACATTTATGGCAGCTTGACAATTTCCCATATTGATAGTATGGGATAATACTGTATATTAACAACGATTAATGAAACATCTAGATCAGTATTCCCAATTTTTTTTTGCGCCACGAACCGGTTAAATGTCTCGTACTATTTTTATGGACCAATATTTTTTGTTAAGTTGTGGCAGATAAATACCCTTTCGAAAATGTAATTTACAATGTTCTGAAGTATTTTCCTACCTATAAAATCTTCCTACCCGTATTAACTGTGCATGCACACGACAAAGTTCACACAGTCTTTAATTTTCTGCTATCAGACTGGTATAAAAAGTTGGAATCTTGTATCAATGACTCTGCATCATTTTGAGTTTTTGTTGTTGTCTTCACTGAGAAAATATTTCCTAATCAAATATAGTTGCATTATTGATTGAAGTTCTTTTGTTGATATGGATATGGACCAAGTGGTAGTAATAGCCAGATGGTGCCAAAAGGAAACATTTTCTCCGCGGCCCAGTACCAATTCGCCCACGGACGGGTACAGGTCCTCGGCCCAGTGTTTGGGAACCACTGATTTAGATGTTGTTTTTTCTTATGTTTCAGTGGTATACATTTTTTTTTTGTTCATGTTAAGGTATGATGATTTATCTTGATTAATCATTATTTGTTTGGACATGGACCCTTGGACCCTTAATTGTTTGGACATGTTTGGACAACGATTAATTGTTACCAGCTCCAATTAATCACGATTAAGTGTTACCAATTCAGATTAATCGTTACAGTTTCGATTAATCACTTGTAAGTGTTACCAGTTTCGATTAACCACGATTAATTGTTACCAGTTCCGATTAATCACGATTAACTGTTACCAGTTACCAATGAATTGTAAGCAACTCTGATTAATCACAATTAATTGTTAGCTGTTCCAATTAATCACAATTAATTGTTACTAGCTCTGATTAATCACGATTAATTGTTACCACTCACGATTAATTATTACCAGTTCTGACTTATCATGATGAATGTGAACGTCAGTGTGAATTTATTAATATCAACTGTAAAGGATTATGTTAAAAACCCTTGTTGTTTGATTTACTTTCCCACCAAACAAAGAGAAAGTCTCAGCGGGTGGAGACTGGAGAAAAGGAAAACCGAGCCAAAACCTTTACGACCCCCAGTAACAGTCAGACTTTCCCAGCACAGCTGTTAGGAAAATCCACTGAGCAGCTGCCACACAGGCTGTGATGCACCTGCTCCTATTGATCTAACCTGTCTCTGTCTGTCCGTGTCTGTTGTCTGTCTGTTGTCTGTGCTTGTAAACAGGAGCGTACTGCCTGTCAGTGCTGGACTACGACAACACCAAAGGCCTGAACGTCAAACATTACAAAATCAGGAAGCTGGACAGCGGTGGTTTCTACATCACCTCTCGCACCCAGTTCACCAGCCTCCAGCAGCTAGTCTTCCACTACCGCAGTGAGTCAACAGACACACACAGACAACTGACTAAAGTCCCAGTGTGGATCACATCTGTCATCTGTCTTTTGTATTGTTTCCACAGAGCACTCTGACGGGTTATGCCATGCACTGACAGACGTGTGTCCTGTGGCCAAACCTCAGACCCAGGGCCTGGCCAGGGACGCCTGGGAGATCCCCCGAGAGTCTCTGCGCCTGGACCTGAAACTGGGGCAGGGATGTTTTGGAGAAGTGTGGATGGGTGAGTAATAGTAACACGCCTGCTGTGACTTTTAACTCTTGAGTGATTTGAGTTCTGGTTCACATCTTGTCAGTTTCCTGTTGACTTTTTCCCCCTCATTCCCGACATTAGAAGAAGGGGATTTTTCATGGAACATTGTTCCATGTCGCACCAACAGATGGTAAACTGGTAACTGACCAACAACAGAAATGTTCACAATAATAATAATAATAATAGCCCAATGTTATTAATATTTCATTAATTAATCTTTATCCATTTATCTGTCACTCGGTCTCCATGACTGCCACCCAAATCATATTGAACCGTACAATTCCTAAATCAACAGACATTACAATGGGATAGTTGCTGGAAATCTTCTTCTCCTTTTGGCTTGTCCCTTTTTCAGTGTTTGCCGCAGCGAGTCAACAATTTCCATTTCCCCCTGTCCTCTGTGTCTTCAACTCTAACTCCAACTACCTCCTTGTCCTCCCTCACTGCATCCATCAATCTCTTCTTTGTCTCCTACCTGGTAGCTCCATCTCTAGGATCATTCTTCTACCAATGTATCCACTGTCCCTCCTCTGAACATGTCCAAACCATCTCAGTCTGTCTTCTCTAGCTTTTTCTCCAAACCTTCCTGATTCCTGATCCTGTCCATCCTTGTCTCTCCTAAAGAGAACCTCATCATCTTCAACTCCTCCACCTCCAGCTCTGCCTCCCAGGAGGCAACATATTTGCCCAGGCCTGGTTTAAAACATGTGTTTTTACAAAAATAACAGCTGTTATGAAATGTTCTGACAGTGTCACTCGGGCAGAGTCGCCTCCTTCAACCAGAGCAGAAGTAGAGATTGCACTTCAAGCAGTTTTATTTTGATCAATTCAACAGAAACGCTGCCTCAGCTCTGACTCACACTGATGCTCAGTGTCTCACTCACGAGTCCTCGACGGATACTATGTTTAAACTTCTGCAGTAACAAAACTTGAACTAATTATGTTGCCAAAAAAAAACAAAACCAAAAACTTTATGGTGTCAAAAAGTTTCTATCAATCAGTGTAAAAAATTAGAAAAGGATATATTAATGGTGCTGTTGCAAATAAAATGTTTGGTTCGAACTACAGTCCATTTTTACAGAACACAATCAATGCTGTCATATGACAACCATCAATACATTCAAGTTATTAGTACAAACTTCAGTACTGAAGTAGTACTACAGGGTACTGGTAGCTTTGTTTACCATGATAAGGTTTTACACCACATACACTTGATTTATAAAATACGTACTCATTGCAACTGATGTCTTCTTCTTCCTCGCAAATCAACTTTTTCTATCTCCCTCTGTCCTCTGTATCTTCTACTCTGACTCCAACTACCTCCATGTCCTCCCTCACTGCATCCATCAATCTCCTCTTTGTCTCCTAGCTGGTAGCTCCATATTCAGGATCATTCTTCTACCAATATATCCACTGTCCCTCCTCTGGACATGTCCAAACCATCTCAATCTGTCTTCTCTAGCTTTTTCTCCAAACCTTCCTGTCTGTGTTGTCCCTCTAATCACCTCATTCCTGATCCTGTCCATCCTTGTCTCTCCTAACACTAACCTCAGCATCTTTAACTTATCCACCTCCAGCTCTGTCCCATCTCTTTCCACATCCTTATTGTCTCACCTTGAAATGGTACCTCTGTAAAACTTGATTGTAATGTCTGTTTTCCTAACAGGGACGTGGAATGCTACGACCCGAGTTGCCATCAAGACCCTGAAGCCCGGCACCATGTCTCCTGAGGCTTTCCTTCAGGAGGCACAGGTCATGAAGAAGCTAAGGCACGAGAAGTTGGTCCAGCTGTACGCCGTTGTCTCTGAGGAACCCATCTACATCGTGACGGAGTACATGAGCCAAGGTGATCCGCATGAACGAAAATACACGGAAATATGTGGTGTCATAATGTTTCACTGTCAGACTGTAATGTTTGGGTCCAACGTTTACAGGAAGTTTATTAGATTTCCTCAAGGGAGATGCTGGAAAGATGCTGCGTCTTCCTCAGCTGGTGGACATGGCGGCTCAGGTGAGAGACAAACTATATTTTGCATATGCTTCAGTTTTGACTCTTAAACAGCCTGAAAACTGTGGTGAACCCATGTGCCTTGCATTCAGATCGCTGCAGGAATGGCCTACGTGGAGAGGATGAACTACGTCCACAGGGACCTGCGAGCCGCCAACATCCTGGTAGGAGATAACCTGGTGTGTAAGGTTGCAGATTTTGGCCTCGCAAGGCTCATTGAAGACAACGAATACACCGCCAGGCAGGGTGAGTCTATTCCAGAAATAAAACCTCCATGTACTTTCTACAAACCTCGGAAAGAAGAAATGATTTCTACTGAAAATGCAACAGCCATGATTGATTTAAAGATCAGTAAATAAAACATGTGCAGGACAGGAATGGTCATAAATAGAAAAATATGAAACTGTATTCTAACATTAGCTGCACAATAAAACACACAAGAGTTGTATCAAAATAAACACAATTCCCAGCATCACTGCCCTGCATGGCAGCTCGCCTAACCTTAGAATCAGTAAATTTTCAAAATAAAACATCCTTTCCATTTTTTGAGTCTAGACCAGTGGTTCTCAGCTGGTGGGTCCCAACACCAAAAGAGGGTCGCTGACCTGTTCTGAATGGGTCGCGAACATCTGGTCACAAATCTGCTAAATAATGTGAATCAGCTGTTGAACATGTGTTTTATTTTTTAAAATAAAACACAAAAAAAATTTCTAAATGATTTTCAAAAGATCATTTAGAAAATCTTATTTTGAAAGGCACACGTTGCTGAATAAAATGTTAAAAGAAATTAGATTTCAATTTTTTTTTTTTTTTTGAGAATTAATTTTCTTGGATTGAATTCTATGAGAGTGGGTCGCGACAGGAAAATGTGGGTCCCAGAGTGAGACCAGTTGAGAACCTGTACCAAATGAAATATGGATCGGGAATTATGGCCTTACAACTGGAAAATTTTCCCTTGCTGCAATTTTCATTATTTTCTAATTAATAGATTCCGCTGATATAAACAATAGATAATATCAAGGCAAAAATATCATATTTAATAATTGTTTGTATTATAAAGTATTGTTACTGTTAGGGTATATAAGAAAAAAATATAGATAAATTTAATGTTGTCTTATTAGTTTCTTTGATGAAAGTGTGTAATAAATGGAAAAAAGTAAATGAATTACAGTTGAGATAAGTTGCAGTTCAATGCAGGCTGGACATTAAGCTTTTTTTTTAATTTGTTTAATATATAAATAGGAGCCAAGTTCCCCATAAAGTGGACCGCCCCAGAGGCGGCGCTGTACGGCCGCTTCACCATCAAGTCAGACGTCTGGTCCTTCGGTGTCCTGCTCACAGAGCTGGCTACTAAAGGCAGAGTTCCTTATCCAGGTACCGACCCCATCGTCCCTCAAACTCTAATTTACCAGCACTTGGAACTCTTATTTTTTTTATCTTTCTCTGGTTTGTTCTGCCCAATATCCACCTCCTGTGTTCTCTTGGCAGGAATGGTGAACCGTGAGGTTCTGGACCAAGTGGAGCGGGGCTACAGAATGCCTTGCCCGACAGAGTGTCCCATCTCCCTACACGAGCTCATGCTCTCCTGCTGGAGGAAAGACCCGGAGGAAAGACCCACCTTTGAATACCTGCAGGGCTTCCTAGAGGACTACTTCACCTCCACAGAACCCCAATATCAACCTGGGGAGAACCTATAGAACCCCAAAATGGGGGAAAAAAAAAAGCTAGAGGAGAACCTCATCACTGAAAGATCTGCACTAACCGACCTCAGAGGAAAAACTGTGAAACGCATCTGGGAAGATGTTGAGATTCTTCTGCAGAAGCACAACCGACACCAACTGGTAGAACGTTCTCCAAGCTGCTGCTGCAGAAGAATCTGGACAACGTCCTCCCTGGAATATTCACTGTTTACTTCGGGTTCTTTCTCCTGTAGCTACGGAAGGAGAACTGGATCTGGACAAACCTCTGGCTACAGCTGGGCTAAATGTACAAATCAGGAGGTGAAGAACAAATAAAAAAAGGCGCTTGGTGTTAAAGAGAGATGGAATTCAGGTGGAGCATGAGCTTCTCCCCTTCTCCTGTCATCGCTCTCTGATTCTCCTCGTATCTTCTCCTCCCACAGAAGAGCACTGCCACTGAGGCTCAGCTGCCAAAGGAAAGTCAGTCTCTCTCAAAGCAACTCTCCCCCCTGCGCCCCCTCCGTCCCCCGCTCCGTCTCCTTCCTGTCCTGACTATCAGCATCTCTGTTCTCCACCTTTCTCAAGTGCTGCTTCTTCAAAGTGTCTCAAAACAAAAACTCTGCAGTCGGACTTTATTTATATTCCCTTTTTTTTTGTTTCTATCAGTAGCAGACGAACACTTACGTTATCGCAATGTTTATCGAAAGGAACCGACGTCACGTTATTTCCACGACAAATCAACTCTGCAGACCGGTTCTGATTGATGATGTTACAATGTTTTTTTCTGAAGATAAACAGCGTTTATGCAATGCTACAGTCAATGATGGTGATGTAATCTGACACTGAAAATGAGTTCACTGCTGCCCCTAGTGGGCGAGATCCGGACTTAGCTACATCAGTTTTTGGCTCATTTCCTGTGTAGCTGGCTTTAAGCTAACCAAGTGGTTAATACTGCCCCCCAGTGTCTGAGCCCATCAGCCTCTCTGCCACAATTTTATTTCTACGCAACTTTTTAGTTGGATTAATACAATCAAATTTTCTTGCTGGTTGTTGTCGAGTTGACTTTCGACAACACCTGCCAACTGTTGATTGGACATTTTTTAATTCGACTTCACAGATGTTCCAGCTAAAATATGCAAACAGGCAACACTAATGTAACTACAAACCCAGTCAGATATATATTCTACCAACACCTTTTCCTCTTTTTAACCTGCTGTAAACAGTGATTTCCCGATGTTTTCTTCCAGGTTTGTGTTCATTCGCCGAAAATAAGTTAAGTTAGATTGAGATGTCGAGAGCCGACCGAAGAGCTTCGATCTGTGACGTATCCTCCCGTCATTCCTACTTTTCTGCCAGTGTTCACTTGTCACATACTGTACATACTGAAAGCTTGTGTTTGGATCACGTTTAAAACGCCACGTTTACGTTGAGTATCATGTTTTCCAGCGTCCTCTTTGGTACGGCAACAGAATAGACGGCTACACAGTAGATTTTTTTTGTTCCTTTTCTTCTTCAATGATCTCATACTACAGCGTAGAGCGTCTGACAAACGAGTCACGCAGCAATAAGAGACACGGTAGAGCTCAGACCCTGCAGCGATGATCCCCCGATGTCGTCTGATCTCGGCCAATCACATCCACAGCGTGGCTGAAACTGAAACCACGGAGTTGCTCTGAAGTTCGAGGTCAGGATGTAAATAGTATCTTCTAAGAAAACGACTGTGATGATCATGTATTTTGTTTTTGTATCTTTTTTTTTTCTTTTCTTTCAATGCACCTCACTGCTAGTTTTCACAGTGACGCACGCCTGCCGACCCGCCCGCTCCATCACCCCAAAAAGTGATTTTTAAGACGACGCTACTGTAAATGAAGCTTATGGAATGATTTTATTTTTCCAAAGTATTGGTCTTTATAAATTATACTCTGCAAAAGACAATTAAAATTAGGCTTTACATGTATATTTCTTAGAAAATATAAATCATAAGGATTTTTTTTTTATTGGGGAATTTTCCTTTGTTCTGATGCACTGATGAATAGCCATCTTCTGGTTGTGCCATATTTTTGTTCCGGATTATTTCTGGGGTTTTTTTTATTTTATTATTTTAGTTTTTTTTTAATCCATACAGGTCGACTGTAGGTTTTCTGCAGTTTAACGGCTCTTTGTTCTCAAGCAAACATGATGATCATAAACGGAAGGCGTGAGCTTTTTTGTCAAGGACTTTTTCTTGTCTTTTTTCTGATGTAATGGGATTGAAAATGGGTATCGTGCCACTTTATGTTGATCTTTATGCTGTGCAATAAATTATATTTCAAATGTGTTTTGATAAGAGTGTGTGCTGCTGTGATTAAGATGATGATTTAGGGCCGTACAGTAAATCAGGGACCTCAAATTCCTGGTTTGTGGACCACTTTCTGCCCACGAACCACCCTTACATCCAATCCATAACAACTGTAAATTCAGCTATGCCCTTGAGATATGTTCCTGAAGTTATTAGCTATTTATTGGAATAAAAGCTCATTTAAAAAGAGAAAATATTCAAAAACTGAACCTGACGATACAAAGGTTGTTTTTTGGTTAAATAATAAAACATAAAATATGTTTTATCTGTAGAAAAAACTCTAAAAAGACTAAGAGTCCATAAAGTATCGGACAAAATGCCAATAATGGCTATGTTTTGAAATGACAGCGTCCTACTATTAGGCGCATGCGTACAACGGACCCCACTCTGGGACATAATTTCACTGTCGTTAAAAGAATCGTTTAAAAAAAATCCCAGATATTGTTAAAAATGTCTCAAACGGCATCTTACCTTTTGACCACATGAGGGCAGTGTTTATCAGTAGTACCGGGGCTACACCGAGCCACAGTGATTCCAACACACCTGCAGTTACTGAACCTCATCAAATCACATCAACCATTGACCTTCAGACAGTTTTGATGATGATTTCCAGTCGCAGGTTTAGTTTTTCCTACACTCTGTCATGACACTGAACTGTACAGTTGATTAGGGAAGAATCTAAAATCAGAGACACATTGTTCCGTTTTCCTCACTTGTTTCTGCTGCTTTATGTCAAAATTACGTCCACAGCTGTTAACTGATCACAGCTGAGTTCCTTCCTTCTGAAACAGTCAACAGCTCAGTAGTACTGCAGTTTTCTACAGTGAGGTATTAATACTACACATATATACTTTGATGGAACGTTAAATAAACTACAAAATAAAGTTTTAATGAGGGACGAGAGAGTTGGTATACAGAGAGAGGGTAGATTGACAGACAGGTAGATGGACAGACAGACAGAGAGAGGAAAACACACAGACAGATAGACAGACAGACGGACAAATAAATAGCGCGAGAGGGAGACACAGAGATAGACTGACGGACAGACAGACAGACAGCTAGATAGATGGACAGGCAGACAGAAAGACACAGAGAGGGAAATGGAGAGACAGAGAGACAGACAGATAGACGGACAGACACATAGCAAGAGAGAGACATAGACTGATGGACAGACAGACAGATAGCTAGATAAATGGACAGGCAGACAGAAAGACAAAGAGAGGGAGACAGACGGACAGATAGACAGATAGATAAGAGAGAGACAGATAGATAGACTTACGGACAGACAGACAGATAGCTAGATAAAGGACAGGCTGACAGAAAGACACAGAGAGAGAAATGGAGAGACAGACAGATAGACAGACGGACAGACAGATAGCTAGATAGATGGACAGGCAGACAGAAAGACAGAGAGAGGCAGAGAGACAGACAGGCGGACAGATAGAGAGACAGATAGACAAGAGAGAGACAGATAGATAGACTGACGGACAGACAGACAGATAGATAGATGGACAGGCAGACAGAAAGAGAGACAGATAGCTAGATAGATGGACAGGCAGACAGAAAGACAAAGAGAGGTAGACAAACAGAGAGACGGACAGATAGACAGACAGATAAATCAATCTCTACACAGCCAGGGAGAAAGACAGGGAATCGTACAGTCTGTGCTTTCTTTCCTCTCATTACTGCGACATCAGAGTGGAAACTCCACAGAGAACCTGGATCTTGGATCATGGAGGGTTTTGTTTTTTTCTTTTTTTCCCTCCTGGTTCAGTTCACCCATATTTCAAACCATCCCTGCTTCACAGTCATTACAGTAAAGACAAATCAGAGCTGTTTGCTGCTAAATGGAGCGTTACAGTGACATGATGACTTTGGCCAACGTTGCTTATTTCAATTGTTATTTCAAAAAAAAAAAAAAAAAGAAAGTAACAAAAGACCAACAACACATGGGACTTAACTAGAAACAGACTGCAGTATTTTGCAACTCTGAAATTATTCAGACAAATCAAAAATACATAAAATTAGTTTGGCAAAAACCATCTAATGTCTTTATCTATAAAAATGTATTATAACACTACAATGATAAAGTACTCAAAACAGATTTTTGCCGATACCTAAGGGGGGTAGACTGGATACTTGGCCATAAATATTTTGCACTTTTTATTTAACTACTTTTTTATTTTACTACTTTAACTACTTTATCTTAAATTTTATCTTAAAGCATAGCTGCCCAATAAGTAGATAGGAATATACCTGTATCTCATATCATAGACATAAAATAAATACGTATAATAATTGCAAGTAAACCATTGGAAGTATAGAAAAAACAAACACACAAAGATAAATTATCAGCTCAGTATGAAAAGACCAGGATTCCAGGAGTGAACAAAAAAAAAAAAAAAAAAAAATCGATCTTCTTGCTGTATGGTAAGTGAGCCACCTTGTGGCCTCTTGATGGAATTATTCAAAACATACTGCCCCGCATGCAACACTACGCAAATAATGTGGCTGTAGCTCAGTGTGTACTCCCTGAGAGTTGGGGTTTGATTTCCACCTCTCAGACCATGACCCAAACGTCCTTTCATCCATCTACGTCCTCTAACCCAGTGGTACTCAACCACTGGGCCAGGGACCGATACCGGCCCATGGGCAAAACTAACCCTAACAGTCTTGTTCTTGGTTGAGGCTATACCAGCCCATCAAGCTCTGCAGACCACCTGTCGGTCAAGTAACCCCTCCTCATAGCCATCAGTGCAAGTTAATGTTGGACACCATCAACTAATTGCAGTCACTGAAGGACAATCAGAGGACAGAACCAAGAGTCTTTCTGTTAACAGAGGACAAACAGCTGCGCAGACATCCCCAAACTTTTTACTGTCTTCCTTTCAGTCTCACTGGGCCTTTTTCTGCACTTTGTGTGGTGAGGATTCACCCTTGAGTGTTGACTGAAACCATCTCCACCAGCCCAGGTGGGTGGAGGTGGGTTTGAGGCTGAGTTTTGACATGCAGCTGATGATGCGGGAGAAATCCTGAAAGTTCAAAAAAATACTTTGATGTGAGAACAAGAGGCCAATTTAACTGCTCATCAGTACGAACCCAAAACAGTCTTTTGGTTTTTACTCCAATCAGGGGTACGAAATATGCTGAATCATAATCCTTACAGTAAATCTAAATTTGACACTAATTCTGATCCAGTCAGAAACTAGATAAGAATCTAATTACCCTTTAACTCAGTGAGTACTTCACGGGGTGTCCCTGAAACAACGTCCCCAGATATACTGTATATGAAAATATACAGGAAACAAATACATTGTACAAACTGACGCAGGTTTGCATAGATTCCATCATCGATAATGCAACTATATTTGATTAGGAAATATTCTAAGATTATAACCTTTTATACCGGTCTGGTAGGAGAAAGTTATAGGCGGTGTACACTTGAGAAACCCTTGTTGGGCCCATGCACAGTTAATTCAGGTAGGAAGAATTTATAGGTAGGAAAATATTTCAGAACACCAGAAATGTTATTTTACTAAGGGTTATTTATCTACTACAACTTAACAACCGGTCTGTTAAAATAGTACGAGACATTTTAACCAGTCCTTGGTGGAAAAAAAAAAACACTGATGTAGAGTTTGTCTATAGACAATAATTTTAAACAAGAAAACTTTATTGAAGATACTATTTGGGAACTTTTATAGTTTGATGATGCACTTCAGAAAAATAATAGGATGGCCTGAGCAATTTATTTAGCATAGGGCAACTACAAAAGACCTCAGTCTATAAGTGGCACAAAAAGAAAGGGCACAGTGTGTATGCCCTGAGGAACACCACCCTTAAAATGGAGGTAATTCCAAGAATGCTCGGAGAAGAAAGAACCAATAAACTTGTCGCCCCCATCCACAGAGAGACACACCTAATATCTATCCAAACAACTGAATAAATGGATGTGCACTGACATTTCCACTCTCCAGAGATTTGATCCCTATTGGCTCTGATGGACCACAGACATTCCGAGCAGCAGCGGCAGGTCAGTGTTTTCAATTATCTTGTCAAATGTCTCCACATCTGGACAGATTGGCACCAGGCACTGCATCAACACCACTGTTCAGACGGCGACCCCCTGTGGAGACCCTCTAACATTTCCTCTCGCACCACCATACGGTTCACATTTGCCGTCTACTGAAACGATTGCCATTAAATTGAAATGATTGCCATGAAATTTATTACAGACATGCCTGACTTCACCAAAGAGGAAACGTCTTCCATTAAAAACACGGGGTCAAATGTTATTTATTTTTAAAATAAGAGCTCAACTTTAATGGATCCCTTCCCGTATAGATTTGTTATTTTCTTTCTTTTTAATTCATTTTATTTGTTATTTTGGCCTTTTCCCCATTCGCTGGACATTTTCCTCCCCACCCATCTGTCCTCCTTTTTGGCAGCTCTCCTCCGACTTTGTCACATTTCTCTCTAAGACTCCCCTCACAGAACCACCTCCCTCACTTGCCACTGCATCATCCCTTGTTTCCTCTGTACTTTCCTCCAAATTTCACCATCCCACCAGTCAACTGTGACTCGGGGGCCTCTCCCTGACCACCAGCTCCCCCCTAGTTTATTCTCTCCGCAACGTTATCCATCATCCTCTATTGGTCCATTCATCACTTAGTCGGGAAGCCATTGGTTAATTCATCAAGCTGCAAGAAGCCCCACAGCTGCGGACAGCAACCGGCAAGAGCCAGGAATGTATTAGCTCACAGTTAGGTCCTTAATGTTGCACGGCACTTGAGACTCTGCAGCGCAACTGTACAGAGAGAGAGGAAAAAAAAGGTTTTCCCCAAGGCAAGACCTCTTTGATGGAAGCAATTATGAACACTACATTTTTACATATTAAAATTCTGATAAGAAATGCATCTGTTGAAATGCCCAGACTGAGATGCATTAGCTGCTCTGCTGCTTTTATGTTTTACTCTGAAAAATGTCAGACATGTTGACACACCTGACGACCGCGCCAGAATGAATGCAGTTTTAATGAGGTGGTGAGAATTTGACTTTATACTGCGGCTGCCAAAAATACTTGTGATTGTTTACCTGGCATTTGTTATTTGGTAGGATCATACGGCGTGTCAGAAGTGATGTTGACTCCACATCCATCTTCTGAGGTAGAATTTGGCCCAGAAAAAAAAAGAACATAACAAACGAAAACGGGACTACCCAGAATTAGGTGGTTCTGGAAATCTGCAGATGGTTTGTGACTGGAATGGAAGTATTCATGTCAACATTATTTGCAAATTGTTTTTAACAAAACAAAGCATCCGTCCATCCATCTTTGTCTACTTATCCGGAGCCACGTCGTGGCAAGAGATACATCCAGACTTCCCTCTTCCTAGACACTTCCTCCAGTTGGGAACATCTTCTGCTAGATGTTCCCAACAAACCCTCACATTACCCTTGAACCTGCAGGGTCTGCCCAAATTCCTCAGCACCGGCCCCTTGTTGGCCTTCCTGCAGGTTGTGGGTCCACATGAGGGTAGGATCAGGACTTTTCTTCAGGTTTGGCCCCAGATCTGGCCACCAGGGTCTTGTCTACGATCCCCCAACACCACCCCAGTAATTCAATCTCGGCCTTGGTGTCTTTTTATTGTCCAAAAGGGGTGGACCACCCTTTGTCTGATCCGTCGCCTAGGACCTATTTGCCTTGTGAGACCCTACCAGAGGCATCAAGCCCCCAACAACTCAACTCCTAGGTTCATTCAGATGCTCTAGAGCTTTTCTTTTTGCTATTTCCATGATGAGGGTCAGTTTTTGCTAACTTTATTCATGTACAAAACACGTTACCGTACGTTAAACTTCTTCTTCTATGCTGTTTATTGGCAGTTGTGACTTGCGTCTTCCTCGACACCACCTGTCTCACTCTACCTTTTCTGCTCGAGCGCCCCTGGTGGCCATTAGAAAAAATGCATACACTAGCCGCATCTCGCAGGGTTGAAATTGTGTGACAAAAGTTGCGGATTATAGTCTGGAAATGACGGTAACTATTGCATTTTTCTAGTTACACACAAACAAACATATTAACAAAAGGAATACAAAATAATAGGCAACGCTGTATACACACAAAAGAATATCACATTTACTTTTGTGCTCATTTAAAAACTGTACTTTCTTCGCAATCGTGATTCTTTTACATTACTTCCGGATAACATTCATTTCCAGTCAGACAAACCCATCAGCTCTGCTCCTAAACAACACGATGTTCAATTGTTACCGAGTAAAAACCTCGGGCCATATGTGAATAACCAACATGAATGTTTTTCTGCAGAGACGTGTCATGTCATCACAGACAGCACTCTTGACCTCACTCCTAACCTACGTGGTCTTCAGCGGAGCCAGGCCAAACCATCTTCACCCCTGGGTTCCACAAACATTTTCTTTGCCAATTACCCGCTAAAAATAAGTCAATGTCAAGCAGAAAACAGGGCTGTTTTTATTCTCTCTTTGACTTCTAGGACTTGTGCGACACTTTCTTGCCCAGCCACAGTGATACATTTGTGTGATTATCCAACAGGGGCCACAGCTGTCAACTCCAAGAATGAAATATTAATATTTACTCAGTTTCAACCCCAAGAGAATATCAGAGCTGAAAGGCCAAGTTTGACCAATTTACAAGAAACATATTTTTAGTCACTTCCACAGCATCGAAAAACAGAATCACACACAAGTTTCATGAAGTGTTGATGTTTTCATGACATTGGCCTGTTTTAGCATTGTTTACCCTTTAATAAATACAAGTATCTTCTGAAACAAGTATATTATTCAAAATGATGTGTTGGGTTTAGGAATTTATAATTTTGTCTCCTAAATAATGAAATAATAAACAAACCTTATAGTAGTTTGTGTCAACACTTCTACTATTTTGCCTACTGGCCACTGTGACTGATTCCATTTTTATCAGAACTTGAGAAGCTTCTTGGAGGAGAGGTGAAAGATCTTCAAGTAACGTACTGTCCAATCGCCCTCAATGTTACCATTTTTGGAGTAAATTACGTAGATGATTAAGAACCTACTTCCATATTTTTATCTATGTCTATTGAGATGATGTGGCTGAGATCATTACTAAGTACCAAGCAACAGGTAATACTCAGATACCGATGAAGTTCCTCAGGTGAGGAACAAAATGCCTTGAAGATCGAAGAAGAAGTCCAGTTTCTGACAACTAAACTCTCTGGATAACAACGAATCTTTACAGATATGGACCAAAGATGTTGGAGATGGAGTTGCCAGGTGAGAGGACTATAATGCACATCGGAAGTAGATTTAGGAGTTTCGTGAAGGAAGACATGGAGTTGATGGGGGTAACAGTGGGGCTCGAGATAGGAAAATAAAAGTAGATGATCTCGGAGGATGGTTCCCAAAAATGGAAAAAAAAAAGAAGACAACAATTTGCAATAAACTAAACAAATGTATCATGTCATTCTAAAGGTTTACAGATTCACTCTGCACACTTATCCCAATGCGACCACGTAAGTCCATTTTGAGTCCATTTTGTGGAAAACCACAAAGAACAGCGCAGAGCTCTTCCCTAAACTATAGCACATTTGGTTTCCTTACAATATCCCAAAAACCCCTGAACCATAATCTAAGGTTTTGTGGCCAAGATCCGGACATAGCTTCACCTTATTGAAAACAGCTTCCAAGGCTGGGGTCTGATAACACTTTTATTCCCTCTTCAGAAGCAGGAAGGTCACCCTGGGTAAGACCTAAGTATTTGTAAAGCTCAGTATATGAGGAGAAGGTCGAGCCAAAGAGTGGTTTTACTGCTTAGTTATATTTGAACTGCTCTCGCAGAAGAAAACGGAATTTAAACCAACACCAGGCCCGACTTATATTTAACGGCATAAACAGAACAGAGATTGATTACTGTAAACGAGTTGGAAGATTATTTCCTGTTTTTATAGCTGTACACATGACGAAAAAAAAGGTTTGGAACCATTCCTCTAGATGGAAAATTTTGATAAGAAACCACTTATGGATATAAAAAAAATGTATGAATTAAAGATTTCTGCGTTTTCCATCTCTGATCTGTACCTGATAATGGGATTTGAACCAATGTCTTCAGAAAGATCACAATCTAACAATAAAAACCAAAATTGCGAAATAAGAAGTAGTACAAAAGTGATTCTAAAGTTAGTAACCTGAGTTTTTTTTTTTTTTTTGCACCCATTACCAGTTGGTATTCAGTCTATATTTATACGGTATTTGTGGTTTTGTTTTCTTTTTACGAGTCAGCATACGGCACCAAAAATATAAACTCGCAAAGATATCTATCATCACAACATTCCTGATCAGACACAGTGGCCACTTTGATTAAAGTTTGAGCTGAGGTTAAGTGGAATCTGTGGCAATTTTTCTTTATATCAAAGAAAAACATTTTCCAGCATCAAGTGAAATACACTGACATTGAGCCAAAATGTCTCTGGTTCAAATCAATGTCCCACATATTTCAACCCTAATCCCCACTGGACAGGAGACTGAAACCTCCAAGACGACTGTCTCGACTCGGGACAAGCCAAACAAAAACAAATCCCGGAGAAACTCAGCTAGGTGACATTTTATCCCGCCCGTGATTGGATAATAATAGGCCGAATGAGTCCGTGGGTAGTTTTTGACAGTCGGACGGGACGCAGAATTCTCCGAGCTCAGTCTGCCCTGTTACCGTATATGATGGCGGGTCTGTTCTTATAAGGCAGCCCATAAATCAGCCGGTGACCACACAGCCTTCAGAGGTACGACAGGGCACAGCCGAGCGTCCGGTGCCAACATTAACAACAGCTCTCTTCAAGCGTCTTGTACTCTTCTGCCGCACCTGCCGGTGTATGTGTGTGTCTATGAGTGCCCGTGTGTTAAGAAGCGTTTAACTACGAAAAAACACATGTGGTGCTCATATAGGCGGCCCCTGGTCCAAGTCATGAATCACTCTGACCACACCTCAGCAGGCCAGTGTGGTTCAAAGGACGGACAGCGGAAGGATAAATGTGTCGTGACAAGTAAGAGGGCGAATTCTAGTAAAGCAGTCTGCCACGCAACCTTGCCTACTAATTCACCTCAAGCTAAAACAATTAGCTTGAGCGGGTTGTCCCTTTCTCAGTGGTGGCTACAACAAGTCAACATTTTCCATCTCACCCAGTTCCCTCCAGCTTCTTCTTTGACTCCAACTACCTCCATGTCCTCCTTCACTGCATCCATCATTCTCCTCTTTGTCTCCTACCTGGTAGCTCCATCTCTAGGATCATTCTTCTACCAATGTATCCACTGTCCCTCCTCTGAACATGTCCAAACCGTCCCAATCTGTCTTCTCTGTCTTCTGTCCATCCTAGTCACCCCTAAAGAGAATCTCAGCATCTTTAACTCTGCCACCTAATCAGGTAAAAATCCTTGTTGTGGCCCAACTTGATTATTGCTGGCAGCCAAAATTCAGTTGCTCCACTTAAGTACCAGTCCCTCGGCTTTGCTAACCCAGTGGTAGCATCATAGTCTTGAAGATAAACATATCAGAAAAGTCTGACTTACACTTGGAAGGCTTTCTTCTTTATGTAGAGCGTTGTGATGAGGTATTTGATTCCATAATTTCTCAAAGGATAATCCCAAAGGTTAATCCCAAAGGATGTTGACATAACAACAAAACAGCCTAAATTGAGAAGGTAGTTAACTAAGGGCCACCGGCTCATATAATGAGATTTCAAGACAAGAAATAAACAAGAAATTACGCTTTAATAGTGGCGATGAAAGTTGATGTCCAACTCACGTCCAAAAATGAAATATTCTTTGTCATAACCGATGCTTTTTTGACATAATTTGTCATTTTTGTACCTGCACTGGTATCGTTTCATCGACCTTTTTATGCTGTTGTTTTTATTCACTTCATTCTCTTCGCTAAATGAGGATAAAGAATAAAGTATCAACTGCAACGATTGTTGATAAAACTCATTTAGGACAACTCAACTCTGTGGAGGAGGCTGACACTGGCTGTGTCCTGTCCACTCACACTCTCCCTCTGGGGCCCAACATGACCCAGGACACAATGTCAAATTCCACATGGCTGAGCTACCTGGCTGGGTTATTATTGGACAACATGCCTGACAGGAGCTCAGGAGCAGAAGACAAAGAGCAACTGTAGAGCTGATTAGCAAGGTGCTGGAGATGGACAGGACCACGGCAGAGAACAAAACCCCCTGACAAGGGCAGGAGACGGTCGACAAAACATGGGGCAAAAGTCAAAGCTAAAGATATAGATAAAAAAGCAGATAGAGCAGTGACTGATCAAAAAGTGATGTAGGATCTGTCCATATTATAATCTGTAATTTTTAATTTAATGTATGATGTTTTTCCTCTTTTTTGTAATACAAAAAAGAAATATCTTGGAATTCCTATCCATAATAGATACTTACATCGATATTTAGATAGTTTTATATATAAATACACATATATACACATTTGGTCTTACACCCAAGGTTAAGTAACCTCCAATAAAACAGGAGCATGGTTCCTTAAAACAACTGCGTCACCAAAATTCAAAACTGGCAACCCCACATGATAAACAAGACCCAACCAGTCCAGTTGTGTCCGCGTCGACATTAGATACTGGTTGCTCAAAATACAGAGTTAATAGCTTTAGAAAAATTATCGTGTCATATTAATCTGGATATTTAAATCCCCAATGAAAGAACACTTAAACGAAATCCCAACCAGGAAATAAGCGAAATTATTCACAACGTCATGTTTAATTTAGGCGGCAAATTGAGACAACGCAGTATGAAAGCAAAGCTCACTCATATAAACCCAGTTCAAAGTTGGAAAACCACGATAATGAAAGATGCTTACCTTTATAAAAGTCTTGAAAACAGTTGGTTGTCCTCTTCGTCGACCTGACATCCGCGGGAGCTGCATTCATTCGCTAAACGTTAGGTCCGAGTCTCGGTAGTAGAGTGGGAATCCTTAAAAAGTTGTTGTCGGCGATCTGGCAACCCAACAACTCTGTTTGGAGCCGGGCGATCCGCGATGTTAGCCGCAGGTGAAGCCCAACAGCGGCCTAAAAGACAGGCCGCGGGGCTGGTACATCTCGTCCGGGTTAATGACAGGTGAACGGAGACGCAAGGCATCGGTCCACGCCCAGTATTACCGTAAACGAGTGAACCTGACGAGCCTTGCTTCTCACCGCTGCGTCTGTTCCCGCGTTGCTAACGAAGTGGAGCCATATGTTGCTTCTCTGACGTGGGTCAGGACGCTCACCCAGGGCCTTAATTGCGGAGTATGTCCGTTTTTACGCTTATGTTGAGACATAAATAAAATAAAATATGTGGGTCGCACGTAACTGTTATGGCCTTGGTCAAAGTTAGAGGTGAGATAGTAGTCAAAGTGATGAGCATAGATTCTACGTTACGTTACATCCTAAACCACCCCATCTAACTGTTACTTCCACTTTATCCATACCCATGTCAACAAAACAACTGAACAATAGAATGGCTATCGTTATTTCCATCATTAATTATTTAACTATATTTGATTAGGAAATATTTCAGTGAAAACAACAATAAACTCAAAATGACGCAGAGTCATTGATACAAGATTCTAATGTTTTATACTGGTCTGGTAGGAAAAAATTATAGGCTGTGTGCATTTGAGAAACCCTCGTGTTATTGCACAATTAATTTGGGTAGGAAAATTTTATAGGTAGGAAAATATTTCAGAACACCAGAAATTAAATTTTATTAAGGGGTATTTATCTGCCACAACTTAACGACCGGTTCGTGAAAATAGTACAAAACATTTAGCTGGTCCGTGGCGCAAAAATGGTTGGGAAACACTGTCGTATTCACGTATTTACTAACCTTGATACATCTGAATCTTTTGTGCGTAGACCATGTTTCAATTGAAATCTACGCAATTCTTTGTACATGGCGCCCCAGTATGTAAATTAAACAAATCCTTGGCAACAAGTTTCAAGAATACACTTATGGTACGTGTCACTGGCGCCATCTTGACACTTTCTGTACATACTGCAGGAGGATGATAGGTGTGAAAAAATAATGAATCTTTTGGTATCAAATGAAGTCTTATTACGTTAAACATGATACTGATATTCCTGCAGGAATTCAAGAAAGACGCATGTTCAAGTGTCTGTAGATACACTTCTTGATTTTTGTAGAGTTTTACAGCATATGCATATATTTGACATCATAACCGTCTATAATACAGAATATACGTTAGATACAAATGGTAATGGATTCTGTCAAACAGACTTTTTTTTCTCTTTGTCAGATACTTGGATGTGTTTTAAAGCATTCTGACTGACTGACTTGGTGACACATTACAATAAAATTTCAGTTTTACATTTAAAATGTGTCAGAACACTCAATAACAGTCAATAACAAGACAGCCGAGGCCATTAGACCGTCTTACTCTGAGGAAAGTATTTTCATAAAGGTCCATTAAGGCACTTTTAAAAATGTTTTCACTGGACTCGTACCTAATTCTTCTCTGCATCGCGTCCAGAGAAGCAAGAATTTGAGAAGAGATTCAGGACAGAGCAGGATGAGATCATATCTGAATCAGCAGAGCTGCAATCCATAATAACCACAGGTTACAGCCAGATGCTGTTGTGTTTGGAGGAATACGTGATGATCCAAGCCTGTTGTTCCTGCAGGGCAGGAGCTGCTGTGTCTGTAACCTCCTCTTGGTGTCCTCACTCCAAGTCAAGGTTCTTGTATGTTAATAATGAGTTTTCATCTACTGTTAAATAGTTGGAGAGGAGCTCGGCGCTGCCAAACACCGCAGATGTTCAACTGAAGACATTTGCTGTGAAGGATTATGAAGTGATTTAGATCCTTTCCTTTAGTCAAGTGTTTATATTTCTTTAACTCCTCATTTTTCTTCTTATACTTTATCATTCCATAGCCTTACTTTAATCTTCTGTTTTAAGCTTATTTAGAATTAAGCTTAACTTCAATGATCCTGGTTTTCCTTACGAAAAGAAAGACGAATAAAGTGAGTTCGTATTGATTGACTTGTGGAAACTATGGAAGTTGTTTTTGGTTAAGAGTCAGTGTTGAAGTGTTGATGTGGACAGTAATAATCCAACCGAAGCGGGAACATGGAAATTATTAGGTTTGATTGGAGAGCTTAGATGTTTTCTGTCTGAGTCTTTCTGAGTTATTGAGAACATCATGGCTTTTTCCGTGGGAATGACTTTGGATACTGTCTATGGACTGAAATAAAACTTATACTATGCAACATGTCCACTACAGCAGGGATCTCCAAATCCCGGTCAGGGGTCCTGTGCTGGTCCATAAGTCATTTGGTATCGCGTCACGGATGGGAAACATTAAAAAAAATGTACCTTATGGTCACTAATTCATGTCATTATATAGGAATCCAGTCGTATATCTTTAACATTTTCGTCCAAAGATAATCGGTGAATGTTTTAAAACTCTGTGATGCTAACAAAATAAAGTTTAAAAGATTTTTTTATTTTGAAAATTCAACGATCCTTCAACCATGTTGTGGTATAACAAGTTCTCGGTAATGGCTTATACCAACCAACCAGTCCTTGGAACAAAAAAAGTTATAAACATCAGTACTCCAAAAAGATCAGTCTTAAACAGACGTTAAAAATAAAAGACAAAAGTCCCCCTGCGTTTTCCTACTATTTTGAGCTGCATATTTTATGTAAAAAAAAAAAAGTGCTCTCAGTGCTCCAGGGGACTCACAGCAGGGTGCAGTGTGATTTGGGTGGCAGAGGTGGAGACTGCTGCACCGCCAATTGATAAAGCAATGAAGCAACAACAAAATGTCACAAAATCTATCTAGATAATTATTATTATCACTTACAACTTCCTTATTTACAGCCTGTTTACTTGAACACAATGCTGATACTACTGTAGGAATTGAAGAAGGACACGCTGGAAGGTCCTCTTCCACAAATCTTCTTCCTTTTCTAGCTTTTTTTTTATAGCAATCTGCTGCCTCTTAGTGGAAGAGTATTGTACCAATCATTTTTCATCTCAACGTTACATACATCAAAAACTTTTTTTCCGCTAAATATATAAAAGATTTAGACCAATTAAGTGAAATCAGACCATTTTTAACCTGATAACTTGATGTGGCTGCAGATAACTCCACTTAGCCGACTTCCGATCAGTCCAGGAATCGTCTCTCGTTCCTTAAGTGAAAGATCGCTATCACTGGGACGGATCAAGTCCTAGTTCCAGAGAATGATAAGGTCTAAAATACCTGCTGCTTTCAGAGTCCTGACCTATAATCTCTCTCTTTCCCTCTGTCTCCTAACCCCTCCATCATCCCATTCTCTATCTCCCCTCCCTCTCTAGTAGCACATCTTCAACCTTTCTAGTCAGTAACCCCCTTTCCTCCTCCAACCTTGGAGCTTGGTGCAAACATCAGACACCAAAGTTAGTCCAGATTACAGGGTGGTGTCTGCAGCAGCCAAGCAAAACAATGATTTTTGCATCATCGTTTTTTACATCAAGTTTTTTTTTTCTCCACTCATTTCTCTAATGCAACACATTAATTTGCAAGATTTCCAGTCATTAGAATGAATAAATACTATGTTTAAGAGGAAATAAGTTCAGATTAAGGTATATTTCTGCAGGAACACCCAAAAAGATTATTATGGGTTTATCTTTTATATCTGAAATGAAAAGTAATATTTGTGGAAAACAGAAAAAATAATGTGTGAAGTTTGAAGTCCATTTTTTTTCTTTTTATTTATTTATTTTACTTACGTATGAAATTAAGTTGTGATTTCAGGCTGTTGTGCGACTTTGACCAAGGATGACAAACAAAATATGCAGATAATTTTATGCCTAGAGAAAATAAAAAGTTAAGATATAGTGGCAGTGATATTTTAACTCCAGACATTTCAGAAAACACCTTTCAAAATACCTGTATTAAATGATCTACTGAACTACAGGCATGAAAAAACAGGCATGATAAAATTAAATATTTTCTTCAATTTCTTGTTCATTTTAAAGTCTGCTACCACTAAAGGTGCACTTATTTGGTCAAATGTATTCATAAAATATCTCATAAAAGTTTAATTTGAGAGCTGATATCAAGCCATTTTCCCTGGTTTTCTTTATAGTAACCAGAAGTTCAGTTCTTATATTAATAGCTTTGTCAATATACTGCAATATACTACGGTTTTCTTTGTTTCCTTGTTCCTTTTTCCCAGTTAAATTGCTCTTAGTGTTACCAGGCATCAAAGTAC
This sequence comes from Paraplagusia blochii, assembly GCA_016785265.1. Lineage (NCBI taxonomy): Eukaryota > Metazoa > Chordata > Actinopteri > Pleuronectiformes > Cynoglossidae > Paraplagusia > Paraplagusia blochii. The sequence goes on along the minus strand of JAFBJS010054832.1, from coordinate 107,532 downwards.
ACAAAACAAACTGAAAAAGTGAGTGTTTCACGACCTGGCCCCAATCCCTGTGTTATTTTTGTTAATTGCATTCCTAAAATTTTCTGCAACATTTACCAAATCCTCTGTTCCCTAAATCCTCTCTTAATAAAGCCGCGACTTAAATCAAATAAAGAGATTTCTGCAGATACCAGACTGGCTGCCATGGAGCCTCATCCCTCCTTAAACCTCACAGTAATCGTCTTATCTTAAATACAGTGTCCACTCTACCCCGACACCCTAATCATGACCCCAGCTTGATCTCCGGCGTTTCCCCTGACTCTGACCTCCCCCTCTCCCCTCCTCCTGTCCCCCTGGGCCGTGTCAGCATAACAAATGCACCTCCATCCCTGGGCCCAGCATGCAGCCCAGCCGTGATGGATGTGCACATCACAGCTGCAGTTTACGGAGCCTCCGTGAATACAGTGCAGCCACCCCAGACCCTGTCAGCAGAGTCCTTTACCGCTGCACACAGAGGGGCTCTCGGCCAGTAACGGCCCCTAAAACCAGATAGTAGAGATGGTGGAAAACCTCATCCATAAATGTCAACCTTCCTCCCTCCCGGCGGCCCCCAACACTTCCACCAGCAGCGACCACAGAGAGTCCTAGTTCACGCGAGCTCTTTATGGGGGTCGTACAGGAGAGAAGTATGGTGTGAAATGGAAGATGAATTGTTGTCACTGAGGAATGTGCTGCAGAGACATTGAGGGTAAGTGCTTATTTTGTTTGTGCAATAAAATTCTTCTTTTTCGTCTCCACACTTTTTCTTCTGTAATAGTGTAATTTATGTGTTGAGTAACCGACCGTTAAACCGTAAATCAAACAGGGATCCTACGGCGGTTAGACGCGATCCCTTGAACAATAAAGCTTCCATCAATAAACCCTAACCTCCACAGAAACGGTTCTCTATTGACGGGCTGGTTTATTGTCAACACTGAAGCTGGAACCTGAGCTCGGCCTATGAACTGAACTGCATCAGAAACATGGACCAGGTGACAATAATACGTTTACACACCTGTGTCTTTGAGACCTTTGACATCATGTGGACCAAAACACAACTACAGTGAGCCATACAGGCCATATATACAGTATAAATATATCTATATCTATATATATATATATATATAGCAGCATATAAACATATGCTATAGGCCTAGACTGCTGGGGGTCATTTTTCATCCTGCATCTAATCTCCAGACTAGTTCGAGAAAAGTGAGAAAAGTGAGAGTGAGAGTGAGAAAAATATAGGCATTGAGTTGAACAGTATAACATATCTTATATGTTAATGTTGAGAGTAAGATATCCAGTTTATCCAGTTAAATATATTTAGAGTTTTCAATCTAGGTAGATCAATTCAGTCTGGTAAATGGCCGGACCAGACTGGACCGTCTGTCCGTCCTTCTATTTATCTGCCTATCTACCTATCTACCCGTCTGTCTGTCTGTCTTTTTTGCCCAAGCTAGCCTTTCACTTCAGTGACTGTCTCACAATCTCTTTTGGACTTTCAAAACTTAACATTCAGTTTTCTGTTCTGTTACTTTTAAGCTAATTGTTTATTTGCCCTATGAGGGTGAATTCTGACACTGAAATATCAGCTAAGTTCCCAGGCTCAGCGGACAATCTAGGGTCAATCAGCTTAATTATTTAAACATGTCCCCTTGTAAAGGACATTCCATTAAATAAAGTTCAAGTTGTATCTGCTGCAGGAATTCTGACTGTTCCAAATATTCCTACATTCCTATATTTTAGAGCTGCACGTGCAGACGAGAAGGTCGGGATCGGACTCTAAGCCCGGGAGATCAACCACCTGTGAGTTATCAAGGGCAGCCTGATAATCTCCCCTGCCCTGTATCTGCCCTCTCCCTCCTCCCCCCTCCTGCCTCCCCGCCTCCCCAAACACACCCGTGGCCGAGGTCAGACACATGCTGCTACTCCTTAATACTAAAACCATCAGAATCACCAATGAAAACACTGGGCAGATGATAAAAGCGTGATTATCTCAGCAATGAGCAGCACCGTCTTCTTGTGTGATCCATTTCACAACTCACAACTGTGTTATTATCAAACACAATCAAAATGTTTCTCCCTTCTGAATGTGAGGTTCAAAGACCTCCAGGCAGTGAAAATAAACCGTCCTGGTCGCTGATGAGGGGGGGATTTTTTTTTTTTGCCCCCACTTCAGAGGGGCAGGAGCAGGTGAAGACCTCATGATGCAAATCAAGGGAATATGATCCTGGCAGTAGACTGTAATTTCCTCATCAAGAAGAAAGACTCGCTGTCACTGGAGCTGCTTCAGTCCAAACCACATCTCAACAGGTAATTAGACATCATCCTTCCCTCTTCAACCAAACCTACACCCAGGTTCTGTCTGAGCCCGGAACACAGGAGCCAACATGTCAACCACACACTGCAGCCTCGCAGCATCGCAACACTTCATTTGGAATTCTTCACGCGCACCTTTTTGACCAGTGTTCCCCAGCCACGGACCGGTTAAATGCCTGGTATTATTTTTACTAGTTGTGGTAGATAAATACCCCTTAATAAAATTCAATTTCCGGTGTTCTGAAATATTTTGCTACCTATAAAATCTTCCTACCCAAACAAGGATTTCTCAAGTGGACCCAGCCTATAACTTGTATCAATGACTCAATTGATGACTCAAGTGATAGCCAGATGGGTCCAAAAGGAAACATTATTTCTCTGAGGCCCGGCACCAATTCACTTACGAACCAGTACCGGTCCTCGGCCCGGGGTTTGGGGACCCCTGTTTTAACCTGCTCTTGCCATTGACTTTTACAGACGTTTGTTCTGAATCCCAGGTAAACCAATCCAACAAGGGAACCCATTCTTCCGAAAGATCCCTAAATTTTGCATGTAACTTAATTCCCGCATGCTTCTGTCGCATATCGGGGCTACGCGCCTCTGAGGTACAACACCGCTGTAAATAATGGCCCGGGGGCTTCACCGCAACTCGTCTGGCCATTATACCTTTACAGTAGAGAAAGGTGGTCGTAAATATACCAGGTCCAACAGGATCGTAATGACCCCCCCAAGATGAGAGTTATGGCCGGGCAGAGGCGTTTGCATGAATTAAATACAATGACGCCATAAAATAAACTAAATAACATTGGGTACACAAGTTTTTAAAAACAATTTTGTCTCTGCACCAACCGGTCATCGAAGGCAAGATGTTTTCTCGTAGGATATCTTAAGGTTAGGGACCGTAGAGGATTGAAACAATAAAATTTTATCAGTTGGGTTCTTTTCCCAGAGGAGCCACAAACTTAATGTTAATCCTTTGGAAAAAAGTCTCAGCGAAATGGATAAATGTAAAAATGTCAGTGTAAATATATGGCTGGTTCCAGGATTGGAGGACATTTGGGCATCACATATTTGAAAAAAATTCAGAATTTCTGTTACATTTTCATCAGTAATAGAAACAAACTATCACAAGGACTAGCTAGAATGTCTTTGTGTGTTTCTTTCTTCAATTCCTGCAGTAGAATCGGCATTATGTTCAACTAAACAGGCTGTAAATTGGAGATTCTATTGATTGCCTAGCGATTATGGGAGTGGACCAGTAGGTTTCAGGTTCAAAACCACCAGCTGCCAGGTTGCCGACTGTCCCAACACCCATAACTTCCAGTGGGTTCACCACCCCTAGGGAGGCTCACCATATGTGATTTGGGTGGCAGATATGGAGACTGCTGCCCCTGAGGCATGGGCAAATGTTTTACTTACAGACTACAACTGGTCCTAAAATTGGACACGGGTCCAAGTTAGGACCATGTAGATGCTGAGTTCTGAACTAAGATATATGGCAAATGCATAATGCGGGAAAAAAGGAAATATAATCACAATACAAGCAATCACACAATTTAGAGAAGTTTGGTGGACCAGATCACTAAGCTGAACAGTCCATATGTGGCCCCCAGGCCTTATTTTGCCTAGTTTGTATTTCAGACTTATTTGGTGTTTTAAAAACAGTTTTCAAGCATTTTTTAAGATTTAGTTTCAGGAAAAGTACATTAACTCAGAAACTGTTTTTTTTAATTATTTTGTTCAGTTTCAGTTATAAAATTTGATGGATGGGACGTAAAATGTCCACTTCTGAAATAGATATTTGATTAAACCATAAACCATGATCATTTAATTACATAAACTTTGGTTCAATAACTGACTGAAAAAAAACTATTTAGTAAAAGTCTTATACAGTGGAAAACTTAACAGAGATGTCAAAGCCATTGGACACGCCCGGGAGACGTGTCTCCACATGATCGTCACCTCGAAACCAGTGTCTCTGAAGACTGTGTTTTTATTTGATTGAAAACAGAGATAGAATGTTTAATAACTGATCGAAGCGTCATCAGCCCGAACATCAGAAGAGACTTTGTTCTTTGACAAACTAGGAGCGAGATAAGAGCCGGATATATTAGTCTGACATCGTCTGGTGATGAAAAGGTACGGACTGGAGAAATGACTCACCCCTCGTCCTCACCCCCTCCTCCCGTCTTCTCCAGATCTGGATACATACATTATGTTACATGTCTGTTTTGGTTGGTGTTGAGCCAGAACAGACAGATTCCTCACATCAGCTGTCACCATTAGTTTCTGTCGGATGAAACTTTAAAGACTCAGAGAGGGAGCAACAGCTCTGCAAATCAAACGCTGCTAAAAACAAGAAACACAAACGTCAGGATCTGGGAAATTTGTGGTTCAATATTTTTAAGTAAATGGTTTTGGTGTTGGATGTTTACATGTAACAAATAAATGTGTTGTTTTTTTTTGTTTGTTTGTTTTTGCATTGAATGCACTTCGAATCATATGATGTAAAGTTGTTGATGTTTATATTGTTTAACAGTGAAGCATTATAGAATAATGTTATATATTTTAGAAAATAAAATATATAAGTTCAGTAGGAACAACAAAGAGAGGAAGACAAATGACTCTCCAGGTAAGTGGGTAAAAAGACAGACAGTCAAGCAGGCAGGCAGGCAGGCAGGCAGGCAGGCAGGCAGGCAGGCAGGCAGGCAGGCAGGCAGGCAGGCAGGCAGGCAGGCAGACAGACAGACAGACAGACAGACAGACAGACAGACAGATAGACAGATAGATAGATAGATAGATAGATAGATAGATAAACAAAAAAACTGACTGATAGACAGACAGGCAGGCAGGCAGACAGACAGACAGACAGACAGACAGACAGACAGACAGACAGACAGACAGACAGACAGACAGACAGACAGACAGACAGATAGATAGATAGATAGAGAGATCGATAGATAGACAAAAAACTGACTGATAGACAGACAGGTTGGTTGGTAGTTAGGTAGGTAGGTAAGTTGACAGACAGACAGACAGACAGACAGACAGACAGACAGACAGATACATAGATAGATAGATTGATTGTTTTGGGATCATTTTCATTCACTTGCAGCAGTGCCCTTTCCAGCTATTCCTGTCATATTTTCCTCGAATCTTTTACGATTTAAAGTTAAAAACATGTCTCATCTGCGTGAAAACCAAAACTTTTTTGGTATTTTTTGACTCGAACATCGTTCACCTGCTGGTTTGCCGAACAGACGACGTCCGTCTGGGTCTTTTCGTGCTGCAGTGACCCAGACAGGCCCTGTGTTCTGGTCTTAGTTACACATCACATCACATGCCCCACCCCGGTAATCCCACACCACTTCCCTTCCTCAGGAACCAAAGCAGGAATGAAATTTATCGTTTTCAGATCAGTGGAGGAGGGAGCGGGTGAGGAGGAGCGGGGGGCGAGGAGATGAATTGAGAGGAGAACAGCGTGACCTCCTTTGATCCACTCTGAAGGTCTTCCTTATTCCTGCCTGCCCTCTGTCTGCCTCCTCCGCGCTCCGTGCGTGTCCTGCCCTGCCAACCACCTGTCTGCAGGTAGGAAATTAGAGAGAGACGGAGACTCTGGGCTGAACCTGAACAGTCACCACTGTGACCGCGCCCGTCTGTCCTCATCTTCGCCCCTGCTTATCTCACCTTCCTGATCTGCCGTCAACACATCTGTCAGTGGCAAAATCCCAAAGTCAGTTTCAGAGCTGGAGTGAAATGATACTTAGACGATGGTGATTACAATCAGACAGGAGATCCTGCAAACCAGGGGTGTTTGAAACAAACGCATGTTCCCCATTTTAGCCGGGCATACAAAGTTTTGAGCAATTTTTTAGTTGTGCAACTATATTAGGGATCAAGCAAGCTTGGTTTGCTCAATCCTGCGTTTCAGGTTGTGTAGGGCAGTGTTCCCCAACACTATTTCCGCCATGGACCGGTCAAACGTCTGGAAATGTTTTCGCGGACCGGTCTTTGAGGTGTAGTGGATAAATACCACTAATGAAATTGAAACGTCCAGCATAAAAGTGGTATTTTTTTGGACATGGCCTGGACACTCAAACACAAGGGGATCTGGTCCTTTATCAAAACACATTTACCGTCTTATAATAAATAAATAAAACATAAATTGTGTTAAGCTGAGCATCATCTCTCTGCGGACTGGTACCAATTTCCACACGGACCGGCACCGGTCCACGGCCCGTTGGTTGGGGACCACTGGTGTAGGGTACACAGGGTTATGACCAGCGATTATCACCTTGAAAATCAATTAAAAAAATGATGCAAATCAAACAAGATTGAAATCTGATTGTCGATACAGCATCAATTTTTGCCACAACTGCACGCGTGCAGAAAAAGATACATTTCCTTGTCCATTCACGTCGTCATCGCCTTTTCTCCTCCAAGTCTGCGATCACAATGGCACCGTCCGTCCGTCTTTAACTCTAAAGGTGACTTCTGGTTCAAGTCTTCACCTGCTGTGGGCACGAGGGAAGCTAAGAAGATGTTTTCCTTCCAGGAATCTCAGGCAGTGAACAGCTGTATTTAAAAAAATTAAACAAATCTTACGAGGTGGTTCAGAGCTCCCACGGTAGAAGCTGACGTTTCGATTGACAAAAATGAATTCATCACGTCCGATAAGGACGATATTTAGGCCAGCTGTAGATTGGAGCTGTCAAGATTATCAAGATCAGGACAAATCTTTGGCCCCTTGCGTCCAAGGCCTGCTGTAAACACTGATTCTTTTGTGACATTTAGTTGGAAGCTACAAATCGGAGACATCCTGCAGATCATGTCCACTCATAAAATTATCTACTGCTGTAGGTTTGGACCGAGTGCAAAAATAACTGAGGTTTTTTGAGGCAAGAAAATAAGAACATCATGATGTGAATACAGCATTGACAAATGATCACAAATAAAACCGTCTGTGAGAAAATGTAGAAGGGTTTTGTTTCCCTCAGTGTTCAATCCAACAACTACTTCATATCGTATACTTAGCTTCAAACTCATGGAAATAATTATTAGATCATCCTTGTTTCCTTTGATTTCTTGGTCATTTTAATGCCTAGTAAACAGGAAAGCACAATGTTATGGCCATCATAGCAGTAAGAACTGAAGTGATGTTGGTTTACATCAAGAAAACCATCGAAAATGTCTAGATACCAGCTCTAAAATAAACTCTAAAATAAAAGAATCGATCTTTAGTGAAACCAGGCATAAAAATGAATGAGGAATTCAAGAAAACAGCGCTGTGGTCAAATATTTTATCTATGTATGTAACACATCTCAACCTGTTATTGCCCCCAAAAATAAATTCAAAAATAAATTTGTCTTTATCGTACTTCTGTACGATACAGAAGTTCTCTACGATGTGGTTTTACACATCGTATCTTCATATATTGTATTTAGCAAAACATTTTTATGGTCATTTTCTAGTGGTCTACATTTTGTGGAGTTCCACAGGGTTCTGTTCTAGGTACAGTCATGTTCATCATTCACATGTGACTCCAGCCCAGCCCTCACCACCATAGATGATCTTTGTAGCTGCCACATTCATGGCTCTCACTACAGTCTGCAGGGTCTCTATGAGTCAGAACACAAACTAAGAAGACCAGAGATATTTTATGGCGTGTTGCTAGGTAAACTCCTCAGCAGGATTTGATTTTCCCAAGAATCTCATACAAAATCTTTGCTAAATGTTAATTAAAATGGTTGACAAGAAAGAAAAAGTAGACGAAAACAGAAAAATTCACAAAGAAATTGTAAAGTTAACCCTGTTAGAGGCTAATAAAGTGTCGCCTTGCCTCTTGCACAACATCGTCCCCCACGGACACTTGTTTTCTCAATGTCACCTTGAACGGATAAGGTAGATGATCGATGGACGTTGATAGCCAGAGAAATACTGCGCCCACAACTAAGTCCACAATTTAGAGGGAAATTAATCAACTAACTGCCAGAGCAACAGGTACTTCCCTTCAGGAAGATAAACACATATTTATCTTTAAGAAAAGATTGACCAACTCTGGGAAACGTAAAGGCCGGAAACACCACTTCTTCATGCACACCTTCATCTGAACTTTATGTTAAATTTGTAAAATATCTGAGTACTTTTGCTTGTTGGACATATTTTTGATTAGATCTTTATAGCAAAAATTGTAAAAATGTAAAAAAAAAATTTTTTGCAAAATAATCATCTGAGTTTAAAGCTGCTTGTAATTTCCTTCCCACTCGTCCGTTTGTACTTTACGACAGTGTAAATCATTACATCAGCAAAATTATTATTGTCCCCCCCGTCCCACAGCCGTCCCACAGCCGTCCCACAAACCACCATCGCTGTTATTGAAAAACGCTGTCGCTGCTCCGTGACAGCGGCCGAGCCAGTGTTCAGGATCAGCTCTCACCTCCTCTTGTCTCTAATCTCATCCATACTGCGACCAGATTTTGGAGAAACCTCCAGTGGAATGTGACAAACCTTGATAGCGCCACCTCTGTTTCCCCTCCTCCCTCTGCTCTGCAGCAATTAAGTAAAGGATATGAGACACAGCAGTGAAACACCGGGGTCATTTCAAATACCTGAGGTGTGTTTGATTTACCACACTGGACGAGGTGGAGTTGGTATAGGCAAACGGACATGGGCACACAAGGTCTCAGGTTCGAATCCACCAGCTGTCAGGTTGCCACTGGGATAGCGCCATCCGGCAGTTGGTGGCCTAGTGGTTAGACTTGGGTCCGCAAGGCCCGTGTTGTATTTATGTTTGGTTCGCAAGATCATATCAAACGTTCATTTGATTTTACAGCCAGTACATAGACTGATATACTGGTTTTTCTGTAGTACTGTAGTACTAGCAATGCATGTGCTAATTTCTGAGGGGAACTCTCGCAGGATTTCTAAGGTTCTGTGTAATGGGAGAAAATGAAAAAAAAATATTTTATTTCTTACGTATTTATAAAATTAAGCTTTGATTGTTCCAGATTTGGTGTTCACCCAAAACTAAAGTTTGCTTCTATATGGAAAAATTCGAGATATGGAGAGAAGGCAAAGCGTCAACAATCTGTTTTCAATAAATATTAAGGTTGGCCAAGTTGCCACTGATCATAGCATCCTGCCTAATAGCGCCCCGTGTGGCCACTTGTGTTTGTGTATATATATTTATACACACATATATACATATCAGGATGCCTTTTACAAACCCGGCTCTATTTTTCTGCCAGCTGAAGTCAGGTAAAATAATACATGGGCAGATTTGCAAAGACAACTGATATGGATCCAAATGGACGATGACAGCAACAGGAGAATGGTTTGCTAATGTGCACGTGTGTGTGTGCTTGTGTGAGTGTGCGTTTGTGCAAGTGTTTCCTCTGTACGCGTCCGTGCGCATCTGCGTCCATATTCTCCATGGCAGGAGATCCATCATCTGGCTCGTATTACGCAGCAGGGGGAATCCACGGTCAGCTCCGGCTGACGGATGAAAAGAAGACCAAAGATGGCAGCTATGTCAATAACAGACGTGGCCTCCACCGACATCTGCCAGCCTCACAGCCTCGTCCTCTCACCCCATTAGCCGCAGTTTGTCCACCGTATCAAGCAGATGTGATTCCTGCTCACATCTGTCACAGCCAAGAACCCTTCAACCCCAGCGGGAGTCAAGTTTTCATTCACTGTGTTAGTCACTTTGAAAATGAGTTGTTTTTGTCGACCTCGGGAGAAGAACTTCCTGGCACCGCTGGTACAGATAAACCCGAACCACAGCAGCACTCTGCGTTGATTCAATCATTTTACTTTCCCCATAAAAAACAGAAAACCAATGAATTTATTCTTGCCACTTTAGAAATATCAATGCATCCATTTTTGTCTGTGTCTGCACCGCGCCACCCCAGGGGGGCCCGCCCCACACTTTGAGAAGCACTGCTCTACTGGAAGGAAACATCGGCCCTAACAGGGATTTGATCTTCCTCTTCTTCAATAAATCCATCATATTCTTCATCTTGGGCGATTACATTGAAGTACACTCCGTGTGTTACACTTGTACTGTCCAAACACAGTATAGTCCAGTATTACTCAACAAGAATACAGATTTCTGAGCGCCGTTTAGTGTCAGTAAACACGGCCAGAATCCACACCTAGAGTTGCACAGCATTATAAGGCGCACTGTTGCTTCATGAGAAAGGGTTAAAGGATTTTTGTGCATCTTTGGTCTGAAATAAATGGTAATTAAAGAAAAAAATCACCCTAAAATTCAACATCAAAAACATAGATATAAACATATTAAGTCTTAAATACTTGATAAAAGTTAAAAATGTGTCTTCCTGCTACTGAAGCGGATTGCTGGGAAAAAAAGGGGGCGTTATATCGTGAAAATATCACGTTATTTCATTATACATATTTTGTGAAAAGTTTTTCAATATTTCTTGAAAGTATCGCGTTATTTCCTGAGACGTGTTACGTTATTTTCTTCAGGAAATATCCTGATACGTATTGAAATTATGTGATACTATTACGAAATTCTGTAATGCTCTTACGAAATTTCACGATACTACCACGAAGTAACGCAATTCTACCACGAAAAACGTGATACTATCATGAAAAAACGTGATACTATTATGTAAAACTCATCACAAAATAACGTGATACCACGCATATCACGCATTTTCCTGGTAGTAACACATTATATTATGAAACAACTTTTAGCTTTGACGAAATAACGTGATAGGTATCACGAAATAACGTGATAGGTATCACGAAATACCGTAAATATATATTACAAAATAACATGATAGGTATCACGAAATACCGTAAATATATATTACAAAATAACGTGATACGTATCACGAAATAACCTGATACTATCAAGATCACGAAATAACGTGACGCTACCATGGCATAACGTAAAACTCATCACGAAATAACGTGATACCATCACAAAATAATGTGAAACTATCACGTTATTTCATGAGGCGTATCACGTTTGACACGTATCACGTATTTTCCTGATAGTAACACATTATATTATGAAATAACTTGTAGCTACAACAAAATAACGTGATAGGTATCACAAAATAACGTAAAACATATATTAAAAAAATAATGTGATACGTATCACGAAATAACCTGATACTATCAAGAAAATAACGTTATTCTGAACATCACGAAATAACGTGATGCTACCACGACATAATATAAAACTAATCACGAAATAACGTGATACTGAGCCCATTTTCTTCCCTAAGTGTGTCCAGCTACATCGGTGAGGGATCCTTCCGTACCGCATGCTTTGCAGATGGAAGGGTGTTGAGGTGACAATGAGTCGACTGTGAGGACGTGTGCAGCCTGCGGACCACCGTCATCTGTGAACAATCAGTGTTTATGAACATTCGCTCAACTTTTCCCCCAGTGTCTCCGCCAGCGACACACACATGTGGCTCACACACCGTCACCGTCAGACGCAGAGACGCTAACACTCCGCTGCCCTGCAGCGTCTGAGCCTCGGGTTCCACTCAGAGCCATCGCGCTCTCTGCCAAAGTCCCCTCGGTTCTGGTTACATCAAGGTATTATGTAAGTCTGAGACTTTACCAGCCTTTAAAAACCAACATTTGCAAAAAGAATTAACAAAAAAAAGTCCAGAGGGGTCATGAATTTTGTGGTGTTGTCCACACCCATTTTCTGTCCTCTAACTTTCTTGCACCCAGATGCTTATCTCAGAGGACATGCCTTGCCTCTCTGGAATTACACGGCATGTTTGTCTGTAGTTGTGCGAGATGAATGAGTCAAAGAGAAAGGGTGTGTTTATTCATTCATATGACTTTTCATTGTGAAGTTGAAAGACCACCCGCAGGACTACAAAGACTACCGTCCTCGATCGGCTGAACAGATTCTGCAGAATTCTTTAAGATTGAATTCAAACAGTGAGAGATTAAATTTACAACCTGATATTTCTGTGAAGGTTCTCGCTTCTCCATGTTCTCCAGGTCATTTATCTCACAAATATTCCAAGGGCAACAGGACAAAGTACGGTAGGTTTTTTTGAAGACGTGTCACCTCTCATTCAAGAGGCTTCTTCAGTTCTCTTGGAAGAGACTTGAAACCCACGCCATTGCACACCTCTGCATTTAACCCATCACCAAAGTGGACAGTGGGGCAACCGGGGAGCTGTGAGTGGGGAGGGTGCCATGCTCAGTGGACCTCAAGTGGTAACTTGGCAGTAGGGGGATTTGAACCAGGGGCCTTGCCGACCCTAATTTGTTTCCTTATCCAAGTAAATTCATTCATCATCATCCATTCCCAGGTCTGTGGGGCAGCAGTCACTACAACTGACACCCAAATCACCCAGCCTTCCTCCCTGAGTTCATTGGAGGTAAATTAGCAAAACTAAAATACCAGCCCTTATTTTGGCGGCAATGGAGCAGTGGTGGCCTAGTGGTTAAAGAAGTCTGCAAGGCTTCAGGTTGCCAGGCAGGCAATCTGGCAGGCTTTTGCCAGGTTGCCACAGGAAGAATCATAGTGCGGTACCATGTGATTTTGGTGGTGCCACCAGAACTTGTGACCCGGCAATGGACAAGCAGATGAAGATGCTTCTGCTTGTCCGTTGCCGGGTCGCAGGGGTCACATTGCACCATATTGTGAGCCTTCCTGTGGGTGGTGAGCCCACAAGAAGTGATGTGGGTTGGGACAGTGCTATGCTCAGAGCACCTCAGTGGCAACCTGGAAGCTGGTGGATTCGAACCGGGGACCTTGCGGACCCAAGTCTTCTTCCTTAACCACTAGGCCACCACTGCCATTACATGCAATTATATTACATAACAAATATGTGTGAAAATTGAGTTTGTTCCACTGTTTAAAGTGACGTAGAACAGAATATCTTTTCCAGGGTCAAGAAAACCTGACAAATAAATTTCAACTACAACCATTTCTTCAGTTGCATTGATTCCAACTGTTCTGTTCGAAATGAAAATAAGTGTAAGAGAGGAGGCCGAGTGGCACCAACCACTAGAATAAGCTGTTAAACACGCAACCGCAGAGAAGCCGTTGGGTTGGACACTCGGTGTAATGAAAAGAAACAACCGATCGCGCTGTAAACGGCAGAGATATTCAGTTTCTCAACCGCAGCGACGGTTCCAAAATTAAGGTCTTAAGACTCATGTGAACGCCAGGCCCGGCGCACACAGCAGCCGGTGCCAGATGATTCATTCAAAGTCTACAAACGAACTCCTGAAATGTGTTAGGATTACTGGAGCATAAATCTCCGAGCAGCGGCCGACGGTGTGAACACTGCCAGAAAAACAAACACTGTGAGGAGATAAAAACGTGAAATATTGTGTTGACTACACGCATCCATGGGAGGTCAGATACTTCATCCAAGAATCAGAATTATTTTACTGCATCACAAGTAAAACGAGCACAGATGAGTTCGGGTACATGCAGTATTACTCTTGCCATGAGTATATGAGGATGTTGCGGTAGGATTAGGAATAGTAAAAGTACTACAGACTATACTAAAAGTACTTAAGAGTTTTCCCTTTTTAGATAAAAAGAAAATTTTACTTCACCAAAAGCGATGTCTCCGAGAAGCTAAGATAAATTTTCCCAATTAAACAAAATGTCTTATTTCATTATGAATCATAAATAATAATTATTACAACTTAATCCTTAATCCACTTACTATATATGACACATTTTTCAGGTAGATTTGCTAGGAGTTTTCAGTTGGTAGCAAGAATTTTTCGTTCCCATGAGGGAACGGCCAAGAAGGAAGACAGCTGGATACGGCTTTACTTTTAATTTGAAAATCTCCCTGATTCATTAGTTGATTTTCAGCAACTAGTCAAGAAGTTTTACGTCATTTGCCTTTGAAAAGAAAGTTAAGTTTTACTTTCATTCATCTTTATCTGCTTATTCAATGCCGGGTCTCAGGGACAGCAGTCTCCACAACTGCCACCCAAATCACACTGCACCATACTGTCAGCCTTCCTGAAAGCGCCGAGTTATGTATATCTTTGACCAGTAGGGAATAAAAGTGTGACTACCACTGGGTTTTACTTCAGGCCAAGCTTAATTCCGAGTAAGGGCGGTTGGCAGGTAGGAGGGTATGATGCGCTACCATGTGATTTGGGTTGCAGTTGTGGAGACTGCTGCCCCTGCAACCTGGTAACTTATGAGCAGATGATAATGGAGGGATAGGACAAACAAAAAATTATCTGTCTGACCCCAAACAGTTTAATGGCAGTGTATCATTGCAGGGCAGGCAGTAGACAGATGAAAAAAAACAATTAAATTAAATTATTTTAATTATTATTGGATTAATTTATCAGTCAAAAAGCTGTTATAACTCTTTTTTTACCAGAAAAAAGACCGTATTTAATGCAGTATATCTAAAAAAAAACAACAACAAGATTGAACAACAATACCAACAGTGCAGTTCCAGTACCGTTTCCCAAACACAGTGTAGTAGAATGTGATTTCGCAGGTGATTTCTTCCATCAGCGACTGTATTCAAGAGCAGCCGTAGGATCACAGCGTAGTAGATACTGACAGATATCTCACTTTGATCCGACCCGTGCGCGCTGACGTTCCGGCTGCAGTAATGATCCCAGACAAAGTGGCATTCCCCCATCGCCTGCCCTCTAACTTGTTTAGACATCTGCTGCAGCGGGAGATTACAACATCAAAAAGTCCAGCACAGTAGCTATCTCCTCATCCACATGTTTTGGAAACATCAAAACATCACAGCAACGCACAGACCTCACCTGGTTTCACCACCCAGTTCTGTCAACACAGACCAAGTAGCCTGGATCGGCCTGGGACTGTTTGGTTCTGCTTGGAAGCTGAAGAAAACGTCAGTCCTAGCGCACCTTGATTTTCACAGGTTTGAAAGGGAATTGTCATGGACGGAGGACAAAGAGAAACATGAGGAAGATGAGGGTATTTTTTTTTTTCACTGTATGTGCGGGGAAATATATACACGTGAGAATAAAATATGAAGGTGGAAAATTGAAGGGTGGTGATGACTAACACATGCCAGACAGATGTGGAAAGAGTACTAATAAAAGAAAGTAAGTAAACGCACCAGTACTGCCTTAATTCTACTCAAGTAATAGTAAAAAACTTGAAATTTACTTTGAGTAATAGTTACCAGTGTGATATTGACTATTCATTCCTTTATCCTTTCATCCATCTTAATCATCATGTAGGGCAGACGTGGGCAAACTAAGGCCCGGGGGCCAGATGTGGCCCGCCGAGCTATTTAATGCGGCCCGCCAACCTGGTCTGAATCAAATAATGTATTTGTCTTATCATTATACTTGTGCCTTTTCCCTGCAATTACCACATTTCCCGGAGAAATGACATCATAAAGGCTATTAGGAGTTTAGCATCGTAGGTTTTCACGCCATTTACCTTAGTTCAACAAACCATTTTTCACCATTTTTCTGCTCTTGACTCGGCCCCCAAGTCCAATTCTGCGACCGATCGTGGCCCGAGAGTCAAAACGTTTGCCCACCTCTGATGTAGGGTCTCAGGGGCAGTGTTCTCCACCACTGACACCCAAATCACACAGCACCAAACTTACAGGTTGCGGGTCAGGATGGTGCTATGATCAGAGCACCTGCAGCAGCGGTGGAGTCTGGGGTAGTAGTGGGGGTAATGGTGATCTAGTGCAGTGGTCCCCAACCACCGGGCCGTGGACCGGTACCGGTCCGTGGGGCAATTGGTACCAGGCGGCACAGAGATGATGCTCAGCTCAACACAATTTATGTTTTATTTATTATTAGACACTAAAAAGTGTTTTGATAAAGGACCAGATCCCCTCGTGTTTGAGTGTCCAGGCCATGTCCAAAAAAGACCACTTTTATGTTGGACGTTTCATTTTCATTAGTGGTATTTATCTGCTACACCTCAAAGACTGGTCTGCGAAAACATTTCCAGACGTTTGACCGGTCCATGGCGCAAATTGTGTTGGGGAACACTGGTCTAGTGGTAAAGGATGGGTCTGGAGGGTTGCAGGTTCCAATCCACCAGCTGCCAGGTTACCACTGAGCACCGTGTCCTCTCACTGCTCCCAGGCGCTCAAAGCTGCCCACTGTTCACCTTGGAGATGGGTCAATTTCAGGGGTCTCATTTCGTTGTGTGCAGCGGCGTGGATCACAATGATCCTTCCTTTTATTCAGTGGAAACCTGACAGCTGGTGGATCAGAACCTGCAGCCTGGTGGACCCAAGTCTGCTTCATTAACTGTTATAAACACAAACAGAGAAGTGGTGACAATTATCAGATGTGTATAAGAGACAGCTCTGAACCCGCTTCGGTCTCCCTTGACTCACTCTCTCTCCATGTCTCCGTCTGTGGCGGCTGTTTCTCTCCCTCTCACTCTGCCTGCCGCTGTTAACTGCCGAAAATGCAGAGAGTTGATTGGCTGAAAAGCACCACGTGGGACAATTAAACCTGTACACGATTGGTCAGTTTATTTCCTGATACCGGCGCAGCTTTTCCTGTGTTTACAATGGTGTAGGTCGTAAACACTGGAAAAGCTGCGCACCTTAAAACTATCCCGTTAAATTCATCTGCCGTATAAATAGATTATAGGTCCGGGTCCGTAGAGGATTACCCCTGGGTCCTGTCTCTTATACACATCTAGATGTGTATAAGAGACAGCCCCTGCACGATGGAACAACTTGAGGGAAGAAAAACAAGACTGAAGTCTTTCACGGAGTCTGTGATCTGGTGGGGTGGTAGAAATAAGCGATTTTTTTTCGAAGGCCAACAAGAAAGAGTAAAAATAAT
>JAFBJS010054832.1:65358-90289 GCA_016785265.1 Paraplagusia blochii | reverse complement strand
GTGTGTGTGTGTGAGGAGGATTTATTTCATTCCCAGGCAAACACACACACACACACACACACACACACACACACACACACACACACACAGAGAGAGAGACCGTGGAAGGATATTAGTTACAGGACTGAGACATGATTTGATTATAGACCAGCTCAGTGTGTTCTCAGGGAACTTACGCCTCCTCGAGGTGTTTGCCAGGAGGCCAGGACCGGAGGTCTGAGTGGGGACATGCATGTGTGTGTTTGTGTGTGTCCAGGTTGTGTTTGGATATGTAAATGTGCAAATTATATAAGTGTTTGATGGGACGCCAAGGTGTGAGAGTGAAAACTGGGTTAACATTATTATGGTATATAAGGGGAAAAAAGTCTCCTTCCAAGGTGTCCTTCCCAGCAAGGACGGACTGATGGATGGATGAATGGTGGGTTGGATTAATGGACAAATGGATGGATGGATGGATGGATGATGGATGGGAAATTGGAAGGGTGTTGGACAAATGGATGGAAAGATGGATAAATAGATGAGTGGATGGATGGATGATGGAGGATGGGTTGAAAGTGGAAGAATGGATGGATGATGGATGGATGATCGAGGATGACGGATGGATGGGTGGATTGATAATTGGGTGGATGAATGGACGGATGGATGATGAAGGATAGATGTAAAGTGGAGAGATGGATGGACGAGTGAAAAAGTGGCTGGATGGATGATGGGTGGAGGGATAATAGATGGACATATAAAAAGAAGGATGATGGAGGATGGACAGACAGACAGACAGACAGACAGGCAGGCAGGCAGGCAGGCAGGCAGGCAGACAGATAGATAGACAGACAGACAGACAGACAGACAGACAGACAGGCAGACATACGCACAGACAGACAGACAGTTAGATAAACAGACAGACAGACAGATAGACAAGCAGACAGTTAAACAAATACATGGATGTACAGACACACAGAAAGCTAGATGGATAGATAGATAGACAGATAGACAGATAGACAGAAAGATAGACAGACAGATAGATAGATAGATGGATAGACACTTAAAATACTCAGTGAAAACATGTGAAAATCTTCTCTTGTCCAACCTTATTTGGCCACCAACGTCTGTGACTTCTCAGTGTCTGATGTGAGTCCGTCTGTCTGGGTGCGTACGTGTGTGTGTGTGTGTGACTGTGTGTGTGTGATTGAGTGTGTGTACATTCCTGAGAGGACCCTGAGTGGATCAAAGCTGCTGACACCCCAGGCAGTGTCCTGCTGAGGGAGCCAGCTGTCAGATCTGGGATCAGAGATCACTGGCTTCTGTCCTCCCACCTCCTCACTCTCTGTGGGGTCTGTCAGAGCAGGTTAGCGCTCCGCCACAGGCACTGATCCCCAATCAGATTATTCCCCTAATAATAGCACTGAGGACAAGGCAGTTCAGAATAAACACACACACACGAAAAAAAAAAATCCTAATAACTGACTCTGCAGGTCAGTGTCGCTGTTTCATCCTGACCTGTTTTTTTTTTAAACGCTCTTATTTTGAAGGAC
This sequence comes from Paraplagusia blochii, assembly GCA_016785265.1. Lineage (NCBI taxonomy): Eukaryota > Metazoa > Chordata > Actinopteri > Pleuronectiformes > Cynoglossidae > Paraplagusia > Paraplagusia blochii. The sequence goes on along the minus strand of JAFBJS010054832.1, from coordinate 88,760 downwards.
TCTCCAATCCTTCCATGTCTCACGTCGGCAGGGTGTTGATCATGTGACTCCGCTGATTCACATATTGTGTATGTTATTCCACTGGTGGCTCAGCATCAGTCTGTTGGTGTGTCTTCCACTTAAATCTGTCTCCGATCGCACATTCCGTCCATTCCTGTGGATTCTCTTCTACCTGAACTGGGAGCAACTGGGATGTATGGATTTAACACAGTGACACACACACACACTATTGAACGAGTGTATATTCTCAAATAGTGGGGCAGGGCCCCAATGGGGCTGGGAGAAGCTTCCAATGTAAACTGGTAATCTACCAAACCTCCAGTCACTAGGTGGCACCAACTCAAAGATTGCTGTATAACAACAAAAAATATTCATGTTTTATATACCAGTTTCTGAATAGGGTTGAGACGGGGCGGGAAAACATTTCTGTCCACTAGGGGGGGCAAATTTGCTAAATAACAACTGTTATTGTGGGAAGAGCGCAGACTATTGTTAGCTGAATTAAAGTGCAAGTAAATTCTGGTCATTCACTCACGTTCACGGTAGAGTAACAGTTAATTAACAGGTGGTCAAGGGTTCGATTCCCAGAGAAACCCCATATCTAGTGCTTGTTGCAGAGGATTTGAGGGCAACACAAAGTCTGAAGAAAAGTTGTGAAAAATTTGGAGGCTTGGAGTTTCAGAGAGCAGACTAGGGTTTAGAACATGTGTGGGGAAAATACGGCCCGGGGACCAGACGTGGCCCATTTTTAGTCCGGTTCAGTAAACGTATATACAGTGTTTATGCTTTTCCCTGCAGTGCCTTTATTTCCCCAATAGATGGCCCGTAAAAAGTAAATTTTTTAGGATGTTAGCCTTTACTGACTTTTCTTTACAAGTACTTTGTTTAAAATCAACAAAAACACAAGGATCCACACTAATATTCACCCCTAAATATTAGCCTGTCTACGCTACTAAATTTTTATTATACAACGTTTACGCTTTCCCCTGCAACTCCTTTATTTCCCCAATAGATGGCCTGTAAAAAGTAAATTTTTAGGGTGTTAGCCTTTACTGACTTTTCTTTACAAGTACTGTGTTCAAAATCAACAAAAACACAAGAATTCACACTAATATTCACCCCCTGTGATTAATTTGCAGTGAATAATCCATCTTTTTTTTACATTAAATCTGTAGGAAACATGACCAAGCACAATCAGGTAGAATGAACAAACTGCATATAGAGAGACTGGGAATCAAACTAGCAACACATCACTGCGAGGCAAGAGCAATATCTAGAATAATTTATTTTCTCCCTTGTGAAAGAATTCCACAGGGCCTGTGGGTGGGGAAGGATAATGCCAGGAAAATAATTTCTCACGCTGTACCATTTCGTAAATATTAGACGAAATTATTTTAGGCGCGCTCCCAAACGTCGGCAACGAGCAGCAATTTATTGACAGAGATGACGGTGAAAATTGCCAACCATTATACCCAGATGGTAGAAAAAAAAAAAAAAAAAACTCAATTGAAACCATTTCATAATCAACCTACTTTCCTTGACCTTGGGCGAAGACTGCGAGAAACCTGGAGCCAGAGCCGGGCTGACGGCTCGGGGCGAGGACAGGTCCAGGCAGACGGACAATTGGCCGAGGAAACGTTAACATAAGCAACGATGATTCATTTCAAACACTGGACCAGTGATAAAATGACCCTGCTCAGTGGCACAGACCGAGGCCTGGGTGTGTAGCGGTGTCAGAGCGTGTGTGTGTGTGTGTAGGCGGGAGTGTGTGCCAGAGTTCTGGTCGGCCCACACAGTGCAGATGTTCTGCCAAGCCGCTCCTGGCAGAGTCTCTGAAACCTTTCTTTACCTCAGCAGCGGTCAGCAGTGTCAACAGCTTCATCAGACCACATGTGTGCGTGGAACCGATGAATCAGTCCCACTGTGGAGTTTGTGTATTCATGTGTCTTTCTAATGGGCTGTGATATGGCTCTGTCCATCTGTGTGTGTGTGTGTGTGTGCAGCTGCTGCAGGTCGACGTTTCCAAACAGCAGAATTTCTCCAGGTTGAAAAAGTCACGTCACTTAAAGCCACGCGGAGCTTCTTGATTTGATGATAGTGAAGTTTTGACATGTGGCTCCAGGAGACTTTCGCTTCTCCAGCAGGAAAAAAAAAACAAAAAATGGACAATTGTTTTTTGTTTTTTTGTTTTTTCGCTCATCCTCGCAGCATGAAAAGAGGTTGGGAACATCTATTCCCAGAACTGGTTCCCCACATAAGCCACAGACCTGACTGAAAGGCTCTTGTTGTGACTGTTTCTTCAGCCCAACGGAACTCGGAAAAAAAAAAAAAAAAAAACATTTATGGATTATTCACAGAGAAAACAGAACATTTTGACACTACGTGAGGACATCTGTGCATTGGAGCATCGTTAAACCAGGAGGACTTTGTCCAAAATTTTACATATTCACAATTAAAAATTATTTTTTTCTCATAATTCATCACTGCGCTTTATAATCCAAATAATTCTGGTTGTGTTTACTGACCTTGAACGTTGCACAGAAATCTGTCAAATGCGTAGATTTACGGGTTTTGTCGTCGCAATATGGCGACTGCAGTCAGGAGCCTCCTGGAGTAATACTGTACTACAGTGGTCCTCAACCACCGGGCCGTGGACCACTGCCGGTCCGTGGGGCAATTGGTACTGGGCCGCAGAGAGATGATGCTCAGCTTTACACAATTTCCGTTTTATTTAATATTAGTTGCTGAAAAAAATGTTTTGATATAGGACCAGATCCCCTCGTGTCTGAGTGTCCAGGAGATGTCCAAAAAATATGCTGGACGTTCCATTTTCATTAGTGGCGAAAAAATCTCTAGACGTTTGACCGCTCCATGGTGCAAATAGTGGGAATAGGGGAACACTGCTGTGTGTCTGCCTCTGAAGTAGAAAGCAGAGAGTCCTGGGTTTGATTCCCAAAAGACCCACAAACTTGTTGTTAATCCTGGACTGTAATGTTGTATTGGATAAAAGCATCTGCTAAAGGCATAAATGTAAATGTAATACTGTGTTTCAACAGTGCAAAGCATTATGAACTGGTAAAGTATTAAGTGTACAACGAGGAAGTATAAGGATTTTGAGCCAATAAGTTGTTTTTTTGCTAAGTTTCATCCTTATAAGTCAAATGATTCCCTCCAGAGAAGGACACAGTGTGTATTTTCTGTCCAATTACTGCACAGGGTTCACAGTCAGTACAGGGGGAAGAGGATAATGAAAGGGGAACTCCGGCATTCCTGCCTTTTAAGAGGATGAATGTTGTGAAAGGTGCAGTGACTTTTCCTAACCAATAATCCCCTCTCCCACTCCACCACCAGGACTCTGACTCCACTCAACCTCCGCCTGCCGCCATTAATTCCTCCCAGACCGTCATCCTCAAAGCCCGGCGCACACGGGGAGGATTCGGCGCGCGCCGATTGCTCAGCGACATCCGCGCGGGCTGATACACGATGAGAATTCTGCTCACGTCTCAAAAGTAAGTTGATTTCCCAGGTCACATGATCAAGTTAAAATGGCGGACTCCGAAGACAAAGAGGTTCTTTTACTGTTATTGTTGTTACGTCGTAGACGCAAATATTAGAATATTAAACAGACAAGGATTGTCTTACCAAAGATCCACGAATTTGTCTTCTAATATCGTCTTATTCAACAAGTCGCTGCTGGTTGCCGTCTTGTTGCATCATTGTGACGCATGCGCGCAAATCATTTGTAGTGAGAAAGATGCTCACGTAGCCTGCACACGATGAGACTTTGTTCACTCGCGCAGAGAGAAATCGAGCACGATCGATATATATCTTGTCTTTTCACATCATCTACCACAGGAAAACTTCTCCTCAGGAGAATCCGTTGCCTCCCCGCAGCGCAGCTGGAGATGGATGGAGCGTTGGGAATTGTCATGTGCGTTTAATACAATCTTGGCTGTTTTTTTCGGTCAGATTAAAGACTGATCTTCTGCTGGACTTTTGAAGCAGTTGGACGTTGGCGCTCCTTGTCCTAACAGACTCTTCCTACGCTCGTCTCTCCGAACGCTGACAGCTGCACCAGCTCACGCTCTGGCAGGTACTTGGTTTAAGCTCACTAACGATACCACATGAATCATCCTCCTACACGTTGATGAGCAGAGGAGACACCGTCCCGTCCAACAGCCGTCCGTCAGTCTCTGAGTGTTAGCATCTGTTCTCGACCGCAGTGAGACGAAGTCAAGCGGGAAACAAAGCAACAATGGCTTCATTTACGAAGAGAAGTTGCTTTCATCCCATGTTGACCGGGTTTTATCGAGGCTCAGTCACGACTTCTCCGTCTCTTTAGCGTCATATTCTGGTTTGGCAGAAAATTGAAAGAACAAAAAAAAAAAACCCTAACCACTGCCAGAAGACTGCACGCGAGGGACAAGAGTAGCATCGAACAACTTCAACAGACGCAGATTATGAGAAAAACTGTAAATTTTCAATGAATTGCTTTTGGTTCTGCTCTTATTAGTGGTTGGTATTTGAACCCAGAACCGTCTGTGGACGGAGGGAAGTCCTTCACTTTTTGTCTTAATGTCTAGTTATGAATCTGTGTCACTTTGGCCAAAGAGTCAATGTCATTGGTCTAGAACTCCAAGGTTCCCCTCCTGGACAAGATCAAATCCTGGTTTGGACAGTTGGACCACCACGAACCGATAACAGATAGATGGATTGATGAATGTTTAGAAATAGAACCCTTGTACTTCCTCCCCTTATCAACTGGGGGTGCTATAAACACACTTTAAGACTAGATTTATATCCTAAAACAACTCAGCCATCTTGCATAACGTCCTTAGTTTTTATTGCTATTGTTAGCTATCCACATGATATTGTTTGGATCATGCGCTACACTTGATATTTCATTCTAGAGCAGACCTGGGCAAACTAAGGCCCGGGGTCCGGATGCGGCCCGTTTGGCGTTATAATCCGGGCCGCCAAACTTGTCCAAATTATACTTTTAATTTATATTAACGTTATCTTTCCACCTTTTCCCTGCAAAACCAGTCTTGTAGAGGCTTAAGGCATTTTGCCTTTATTCAATACTATACTCATCACTTAACTTAGTTTACGGAAATAGTCCGTGAGTCAAAATAATTGTCCAGGCCAAGAGAAAATAAGTAAAGTTGAGAGAGAAAAATAAAGTAATAGAGAGGAAGACATCTTGGTCTCCTCCTCTGAATGCGCTCTTTATTCCGTCTGCAGTAGCAGCAGTCGTGTGCGTCTGCGTCAAGTGGATAAAATTGCTAATATTTTCATTTGTTTTTGAGTTTATACCTTGGTATTAGTTTTAGTGTTTGATAGGGAGGCAGCGCCACCCACAGAGACTGTCTGAGGGTGTTGGGTCTCCGCAATATTTGCTCCGTTCGCCCTCAACGTTAATGCTTCAGATGGTTCCTGGGCAGAAGCTGCTAGCTGACCTAGCGATGAGCGAAGCTCGGATGAACACATGTTGAGTTCCTACGTCAAAATAAAAGCTGGTGTGAAAGCTGGTAGTTTGGGTCCACACTGTAAGAGACTCATATAAAACAGAAAAAACACACCGTCAACTGTTGACTTTTTTTATTCAGATTTTATCGGGTGAGTCCAGTTGCTGGTTCCACTTCACTCCTGTCCTTCTGCTTCACAAAGCTCCTCGGAGCCTCAGGTTTAGGAAGTTTAAGCCCCCTGCCAGCCCCTCCACCCCACTCTGCCCCCCTCCACCTCTTTCACACACATCACATGGACAAGCAGACACATTTTCTCCATCTCTGCCCTCCCTCTGTCTCTCTCTCTCTACGCACACACACAAACACACACACACACACACACACACACTAGCAACAAGTGGAGCTCCAGGCTGCACCGAAGTGAGACGGGGGTGTGTGTGATAGAGCGACAGAAAGAGAGAGAGAGCGAGAGACTGAGGTGAGGAGGGTGGAGACAGCCAGAGAAGGACAGAGGGAGACGGAGAGAGAACATTCACTGGTCTTCTCTGCAGCCCGAGGGAAGCATCAGTGTGAAGAAGGAAAAGATTTCAGTCCAGGACGTTCTCAGTTCAGCAGATCATGAGAGACAAAATGTGGAGTTGGTGAAAGGGGACGAAGCAGAAGGGGACAGAGAGCAGAGAGTTTAACGCGAAGGATTACTGGACACTTCATCTCTGAGCTCCTGTCATGGTGATATCCTGCCTGATCGTCTCTCGTTGACAGGAGCCTCTCTGTTCTGCCGGATTTCCCAGGGATCAAAGTTTGTTTTCAAAGCAGTGTGTGTGAATGAGACGTGCGGAAGCAGGAAACATGTCAAATGGACTTTTCAGTCACCTGTTGAGGGGAGTCTGGCTGCTGTGGCACGGTGAGTACGGCCCCTGTCTGCAGGATACTGCACGCTTCTTTGGAGAGTTTGTTTTTTTTGACTCCTAGGTCACACGATTCCTCTTAGAATCCTGTTGGCGGTTTGGGATTTCATTGGCTTTTGGAGGGTCACACTTTGGTCCGGTCCATTGGGTTCTGACCGGGTTTGGACACATAGAACAACTGGTAGAAAATGTGTTTTATGTCAGATCAGAGCTGTGGATTATAATGGACTATAACATTCTAGTGTTTCATCCCAGACTGGGACAAAATGAGCCCAGAAATGTCAAACGCATCTGGGTCCATTTGTCCAAAAACAGACTCATCAAGTGGGACAAACCGGTACAAATAAAGTGTAATTACCTATAAATAACAATAAGCTGAAGTTTTCAAAGAAATCCAAGGTATATCAGAAAATATTCATGTTTATTGCAATATGGGCAATTGAGAAGTCGACTTTGGTCCCCAGTTCGAATCCCCCATACCGCTAAGTTACAGCTGAGCACGGAATCGTCCCCACACACAGCTGCCTGGACGCTCAAAGTTGTCCACCGTTCACTTTGGTGACGGGTTAAATGCAGAGGTGACATTTTGTCGTGCGCCGTGGTGTGAATCACGATGTCACGATGGCAAAAAAAGAAATTTCGTAATCTTAAAATCTTAAAAAGAAAAAAAAAACAAAATGCACTTGTTTTCTATCTTGGGCCCAGATTGAACCCCCTAGTGGCCCAATTTTGGCCCTCGAGCCATATGTTTGACACCAATGGGTCCTTTTATTTGAAGGTCTGAAGCAGATACCCAAAAAAGGGTTTAGCTGTAGGCAACTGGACGTCTTCTTGGAGTTGAAGAAGCAGAAAGGTCGAGAGTTTGCCAGCCAAACTGGCCACATTTGGCCCCCGGACCGTAGTTTGCTCCATGCCCGGTCTAATCTGGTCATAATACTGAAGACAATACAAACAGCACAGTAAGGTGTTTTATATCCCTCTATAATCCAACACACAAATCCATGGGGTAAAATCTCTCACTCTGTCGGAAGACAAACCTGAGACCAAAGAGACACAAAAAGGACCAGATCGCAGAAGACAGGTCCGTGATTATGAGGAAGTTATTATGCAATTTGTCTCAATCCAAACAAACGTGTTCAACATGCGGATTCAGTTGTGAAAATATGAAGAAAAACACAACCTGCGTTGACACGAGAGACACACGTGAGAAAGCGGTCCAAGTCGGCTCGTCTCAACGTCTTCAAAGCTCCGTCTTCAAAAAAAAAAACCCCCACTTCCCCCCTGCAGCAAGGAAGTGTGGCCCTGGAACTAATGTTGTTATTATGTTAATCGTAAGAATAACAGGAGGTGGCCATTACTGACTCCGACGCTCCGTCCGCATTAGCCGGGAATGAAGAAGCACAGCAGGTTGATGGGCGGCGGAGACCCCTGCCTGCCCCTTTTCCATCCCCCGCCCCCTACATTTGGTCTCCTAAACACACACTGACGAACTGTCGTCAAATCTGTTCGCTATTTAATCAGTGTGAGCTTTAAAAAGCTATTTTTCCCAGATTTGTCGAAATATTTTAATCTAATGCTCCACGATGAGATAAATTGTACGAACACATAAATCACGAACAAATGTGAAGTTACGGATAATTGATAACAACTAATCATGATTAGTTGAGATAAAAAATGTTTTTTCTGCAGAAAGACAAATATTTTACGTAAAACTACAACTTAAAATGAGTTTTTCTCGCTTCCTGTGCATCTCAGTGGCGACTTCTAGAATGTGTCGAGAGTTTCTTTGTGAAGTTGAGGACACAGCAACCGTCGTCCTCCACCATATCAGCTGAGGACCTCCTGGTCTGAACTTTAGTTGGAGCCTCCTGCTGGGCGGTGAGATGGTATTTACGGCTGGAGGTGCTGCGGTGAAACCAAGTCCGAGATTTTTTTCCTCATTTCTAACATCCTCTGATCGCAGATCGCCCATTCAACCCAGACTTCAACTTTTTTTTCTTTTCAACGTTGTCTTCCCTGCACATGCACTTTCCATTTGACTGCACTGAAGAGAGTTCAGGGTAAATATTTGGATAAGCTCTGACAGACAGAAGAATGTCTCTCCGTGGGCTAATAAGGTTCTACACAGAACTCCGTCCAACGTGAATATTTACTCAATCCAACCCATAATCATCATTATCATTGAACTTGGGCATCACTGTTTCTGCCGGTGCCCGAATCAACAACGTCCAAACGTCTGGTCCGTCCTCATATTGGGAACAGAGGAACACAAACACCAACAGATCATTAAAGGTTCTGGTCCGTTTGTCTTGGACCGATACGGAACAAAAGCAGGTTTTACAATTTCAGGTGATTCTGCACTGACTGATCTCTAGGATCCGACGACAGACCAGACCAGGAATGGCCGCACATTGTTCCATTTCTGCTGGAATAAAGGAAAGAAGATGAAAAATACACGCCTGGATGTGAGTCTGGCTCCAGGTGGCAGCGGTGAGAGTGTGAAAAGCCTCAGAACCGTCATCTGTTACTGCTCTGGAAATGAGAGCCAGAGGTTGGAAACCACACGGAGCTGGCAGCAGCGTCCACCGCTGGGCAAACCCTGGTAGATCCCTGGTCTACATAAACACGGCTGGATTAGGCAGCTTAAAGTGTGATGAAAAGACAACAGAGTCCATGTGCTGCCGCAGGGACGCTGTGATCGTCCCGGTCAGAGGGAGAGAGAGAGACACTGGGTCAATGCCCAAAACGGGGAAGAAGGGACGGAGGGTTAGAACAACACAACAGACCCTGTGATCTGAGCCGCGCTGGATCTACATGACCCTTGTCTGACTTTGTAGAAAGGCAGAAGACATGGGAGCAGAGGACGGACATGTCCATCACAATAGGTCAATATAACGTTTGAAAAAGACAGAACTTTGACTATTTTATAGCAATTTCATACAAAAACAGAAGAAAATCTAAGGAAAAAAAAGGTTTTTATGTATTTTTGTTTTGAAAATCTAATATTTTTTTTATATTCATTGTTCTTCCCTCAGTATTGTTGATTTTTTCAGAATTTTTTCTCTACTGCAGGTTTTTACAATATATAAAATTTTTAAATGTCCTATATTTTCTTTGATAAAACAAGCATTGTCCAGCCTATGAGACGTTATGGAATTCATGCAAATTCATGCGGTATTGCAAGGTATAAGAAGTATGAACCAGTACACAAAATTTTGTTAATATTTTTGCCATATTCCAAGTAAAAAGGAAGTTTGATACAATAACTTTTTCATCTTCACTTGTTATTTTTCAACCAATCAAAAATGTTCTTGGAACGTGAGCCCCACGATAGACACAGTACGCTTTTATTAAATAATAATTATAATAATAATTTGGACTAATTCATCTTTACGCCTTAGTCTCCATGACTGCCACCCAAATCCCACTCCTCAGCTCCTCAGTGACAACCTGGCAGCTAGCGGATTCGAACCTGAAACCCTGTGAACCCAACTCCTCTTCCTAAACCACTAGGACATCACTTTCCTTTACTGTTGTATTTATTAGCTAAAAAAACCCTTCTGTTTTTTTTTTTTTTACGTGGAGTGTGTTTTTGTGTGTGTGTGTGTTAAAGTTTAAGGCTTAAAGTTGTGTTTGTACGTCTTCCCATGTTTTAAAACAAAAGAAAAAAGAGAAAAAACTCCAGTAGGGGGCAGAGTGTCTGCTTCTTACACTGGATTTAAAAACGCTCGACTGCCTGGGGAAAAAACAACTGTGATTAATGCTCAACAGTGTGTTACACTTGAAAAATCCCGGCACTGTAACACAAAAACACACACACACGGAGCCTCCTCACTCACCCTCCTGACTCACCCCTTCACTCCAACTGAGGGAGAAGAGGAACGAAAACAAAGAGAGTCAGGATCTGAAACCAGTCCAGGAGAAATGAGGCGTAAACATCGCGGCTGTTTCATCACAGTCCGAGGAGGCGAGGGGAGGGGGCGCGGGCCCTACGGGGACAGTTTGGTGGGGGTTTTTTTTGTCCTTTCTTTAGTAAGGTTAAAGAGGGATGAGCTTGGTTCTCCACAGGAGGGTGAGGAGGGCCGCACCGGCCGCACGGGAAGATGTAGGAAAAGCTGGAAAGTCACCAGGAAGCTTTTTGGGAATGGTGGGAGACGAAGGGCATTCCCATCATTTCACTTTCACTACCTTTTCATTTCCTCCACTTTGGTGAATTTAGTGAAACCGCTGGTGTAGGGGGAGGACGGGGTGAAGTGGGGGGGGGCGGGGTCTCTTTTTAATTTAACATTTTAATGTCGGGCGTTTGATTTCCTTCGGGGTCTCGGTCTGGTTCCACTCCCGACAAAGACCTTCATTAAACTCCTCTCGGACGTCAGCTCCTCAGAGGAGCAGCGGGGAGTCCGGCCCTAATCACAAATGCAAACAAACAAGCGGAGAGGAGCCGGGAGGTCCTTCCATAACTCTGACCTCTCTGCAGGTCTGCACGTCTAAATCATCAATGTGTGCAGTGTGTGTGTGTGTGTGTGTGTGTGTGTGTGTGTGTGTGTGTGTGTGGAAAGTGTATTAATTTATGGAAGCTCAGACCCTGCAGGATTATTTTGGCCACTCTTCAGTGAGACACAGCCCCGGCCTCTGGCTGCGGTGGTGTTGACGGACTGACCGTACAGACCACACGCGGGGAACGGGAAACTGCGCTGACCTCTAGCGGTAGACTAGTGCAACTACTGGAAGAAGTCATGAAATCGAAAAGGAAAACGACTCCGTTGTTTTATGTTGATGAAAGTTTTTCCTGTGGATGTGATGGTTTTAATTAATTTAATTTAATTTAAAACTATTAGTTTTTATGACTTTTAATATTAACTGGTGAATCTACTACTAACCTAATAACTTCTACTTTACAGGATTCTATCTATTTGTCAGTCTCTTAATCTGTCTGTCTGTCCGTCCGTCAGTCTACCTGTCTGTCTGTGTATCTAACTGGCTTTGAGTCTATTTATCTGTCTGTCTGTCTGTCATTCTCTCTATCTGTCTGTCTATCTGACCGCCTGTCTGTCAATCTACTGCATCTGTCTGTCTGCCAGTCTACCTGTCTGTCTATCTATTTACCTGTCTTCGTGTCTATCTGTGTGTCAATCTATCTACTGCATCTGTCTGTCTGTCTGTCTGTCTGTTTGTGTATCTGACCATGTATCTGTCTGTCTGTGTAACCTTGTATCTAACTACCTGTCTGTCTTTGAGTCTATTTATCTATCTGTCTATCTACTGTACCTGTCTGTGTGTGTATCTGTCTGACTGTCGGCCCATCTATCTGTCTGTGTAACTGTGTATCTACCCATCTTGTCTATTTATCTGTCTGTCTGTCTATCTACTGTATCTGACTGTCTGTCCGTGTATCTGTCTGTCTCTTGTATTTATATTTTAAAAGGTCTTAGTTATTTTTACTTTGTTTAAACAAGTCAATAATTATTACTAGATTCTAACTTTATCAAATAAAAACTCAGTTTTCCATGAACATAAATTTACTTTCATAAATCATTATTTTTACTAGTATTATTGTAACTTATTACTAAACGTACAACTCTTCATTACCGTTCATTTGTCAGTATTTATCATTATGAAATCTTTTATATTTTATATATTTATATATACTGATTTTATATCCAATCAGCTTTTATTTTGGAGGATTAGAGGAGAACACATGCCGTACACTCTTTTTAAACAGGAACAGAGTTGTTGGGTCGCAGCCCTTTTATTGGCTCCAGAGTTCAGACCTGATCCATTAGAACGGCACCGGCACCGGTTCATATCTGGGCTGAGTGAGCGTTTGGCCCGGTCTCCGTAGTGAAAATAACGTGGAGTGTGTTTTGAAACTGAACACACGTCGACAGCGAGGTGTCGACTGCGTCAGCGGGAAGTTTTAGGGGCCGCGGTGAATAAATAAATTACTGCGAGACATTTCGGGGGGAAAATAATGATATATGACAGCCAATATAGGAAGCGAATCAACCAAAATAGCTACCTCCAGAGTGAGATGGTCGCTGGATATTTTCATATGTATTACATCATCATCTCGTAGAAGAATACTTAAAAGCCCACAATGAGCAATTTGACTTTAATAAGCTCCGTTTTTATGGGACGTCTCTGTAAACGCAACCATATGTCGGCGAGGAACCAGCGGCAACGTCGTACGGTTGGGCTGGAAGACAACTGACCCCCAGAGTCACTCTATAGAAACGCTCTGGTAAATATTAGAAGCTGAAATATCTTGAGCCAAAAAAGTTCTCCACATCACAGGCTGAGTCTCCGGTCTCTGTTCTTTCAGTGCGACCACTTAGGCGAACGGGTCGCACGAAGCTACAAAGGCGGGGGTAACGCGAAACAGATCGATTTCCGAGCGTCCAGTGGACATGAATCAGTCCTAACGAGTCTCTCTGCTCTGGGAGTCTAACAGTGGAGGAACGGTGACATGGAACATGGGGAAATCACCGCCGGGTGGGAAAAATTACAAACATCTCCGAATGTAGCTGAAGGGAAGAGGGAGAGAGGGACGAGGGACGGCCCAGAGGTGCAGGGAAGTGCGCCTTGATCCCAGGTCTGGTTTTCCGATCTGAGGCCGTGATCCTACAGGAGTGTGTGAGAGGAATATTGAAGGATGTTGGGAAATGACAGACTTACACTAGTCTGTGGTTGTGGTCAGGGTGTGGGAAGCGCTGCAGGAGCGAGTCAGACGAAGGGTATCGTCCTCTTTGACATCAACCGAGACTCCATCTCTGAGGTCGTAACCCAGAAATCCAACAGCAGGTCAATGTCACGTTCTTTTTCTTCAGCTGCGTTAGCTTAGCTGCCACCTCCAATGCTACGCTAACTCCCAGCTCAACTGAAGGCTCAACCTATCATAGGCTTCCCAGGCCAGAGTAAAGACAAGTGGAGTGAGAGTTCTGCCATTAAACCCTGTGTCCAAGGAATGTTAGGAAGTGTGGAGGAAGGTTGAAGCCATGGGAATGAAAAGAAGTGGAGACCAAAACTTCTTCTTTCTTCTTCTTCGTTCAGCTTGTCCCAGTTTTCAGGGGTTGCCACAGCGAGTCAACAATTTCCATCACTCTGTCCCTCACTGCATCCATCATCTTTTGTCTCCTACCTGGTAGCTCCATCTCTAGGATCATTCTTCTACCAATGTATCCACTGTCCCTCCTCTGAACATGTCCAAACCATCTCAATCTGTCTTCTCTAGCTTTTTCTCCAAACCTTCCTGTCTGTGTTGTCCCTGAATCACCTCATTCCTGATCCTGTCCATCCTTGTCTCTCCTAAAGAGAATCCCAGCATCTTTAACTCCTCCACCTCCAGCTCTGTCTCCTGTCTTCTGTCTATTCCTAGTGTCTCTAATCCATCCATTATGCCTGGTCTCACCACCGTCCCTCCACCTTAGCTGACTCTCTTCTATCTCAGATCACTCCTGACTCTTTTCTCCAGTTGTTCCATCCTGACTCCACTCTATTCTTCTCCTCAGTCTCCTCCACAGTCTCCACTGCTCTGAACAGTTGATCCTCAGTATCTAAACTCCTCCACCTTCTCCACCTCTGCTCCTTGTAACCTCACCATTCCACTCTTCTCCCTGTTATTCACACAAATGTACTCACTGCAGATCACAATGTCTGCAAACATCATTGCCCATGGAGACTCTATCTATCTATCTATCTATCTATCTACCTACCTACCTACCTATCTCTCTATCTACCTTTTTACCTACCTATCTATCTACCTACCTATTTACCTATCTATCTATCTATCTATCTACCTATTTACCTACCTACCTATCTATCTATCTACCTATTTACCTACCTACCTATCTATCTATCTATCTATCTATCTACCTTTTTACCTACCTATCTACCTACCTATTTACCTATCTATCTATCTACCTACCTTTTTACCTACCTATCTATCTATCTATCTATCTACCTACCTACCTACCTACCTACCTACCTACCTATCTATCTATCTATCTATCTATCTACCTATCTATCTATCTATCTATCTATCTATCTATCTATCTATCTATCTACCTACCTCTCTATTTGCTCTATATCGTTATGTTTACACCAGGAAAACACCCAACTGTGATGAGACTTCTTCGTGTCTGTGAACCCAGATCAAAATAGTCTTCGTTTCATTCAAGTGGACGGAGTCGCAGGTGCGTTGGTGACCAGTGGTGGTCTGACACCGTCCAGATGTTCAGATCAGATCAATGAATGTTAGCGAGCGGATGACGCCTCCATTAGTGTCGGTGCTGTGGTAGAAGTCAGACGAGGACGTTCGTCAGCGTCCCGTGCTTTTTGGAGTCATATCATCAGCAGATGTGTTTGCCTTGGCCGTCTGGTCCTGTCAGTGACCTGCAGCTTGATTTATCTCCAGAGGAGACATGTGCGTTCACCATGCTGCGTACACACGCCAGCGCACCTTCTGCGTCCGACGTTAATGCAAAAACAAGATCTATGCATTGCTGCAGCTGCGGGTTGACTGATGTGACAGGCCTGAAGGGTCTGCACGGCCGCCAGCGCCCCGACTTATGGCCACGTACGGTTGCTACAGCACATTAGAGTCATTACAGGAAGAATTAAGCCGAGAAATTAGCCTGGAGTCACAGTTAAATCGCATTTAATGTAAGAAGAAGAAGATGTGAACGTTCCTCTGGGTGTTTCGCTCGTTTCCTTCCTTTCGTGATGACGGCGGCTGATAACGATCTCTGAATGGCATATTTTTGGTTTTCCCTCTTTTCCCACATCCCCCGCATAAAAAAAAAACCAACAAAAAAAAAAAAAAAAGTAAAATCAGCCTCTGTGATTATTTACTCTCCATTCACTGACTTTCCTTCCTCCTGTAGTTGTGCTCGTGGCTGGGACCGGGAGTAAACTATGGGAGGTGCCAACAGCCTCCTTCAACCTCAGCGAAGGCCACCACTGGGTGCCCCAGTGTCAATATCGCCACCCACAGGACCGGGTGAGAATTACAGCAGACATTCCTCCAAGACTGGACGGTACATGGGTGTCCACAAGGTAAATAACTGACAGTTTTTGCTGAGTATTGTTGATTTATCCATATTTATACTTTATTACACCAGGCTAAATAACATGACATGACTATATTATTACAATACATTTGGCAGATGCTTTTATCCGGACGCTTTACAACGTTCTTATTGCTCCAAAACAACAGAGCGAGCTGGGACACAAAGCTTTTATTTTGGAACTTCTTTTGAAACATAAAAACTCAAGAACGTACGACATGAGAGCCGTTGTCAACAGAGTAAAAAACACTTCTAAAGGACATCAAATAAAGTCCTGTTGACCTTAAGTGAAGTCACCAAACCCAGATACCAAGTTCGGCAAATGAGCGTTGGACCTTCACTTCTTACCGTACCGTACAGAAATGAACTGCAACGTGTTTGCAACACTTTACGTTTCCACGTGTACGACAAAACTACGAAAGAATCAGCTCGATTCCAGAGCAGTTTCGGTATTACAAGATAGATTTATGGTCTGGTTTAGATTTTACTACAAATACATCATATGACCAATAACCATAAGAGTTGTCTACGAAATACAAAGGTTATCTTTACTAGCAATGATAAAAAAAATATGGCAAAAATGGCAACGACGGCAATGGTTTTTATTTTGAAGACTCACAAAACACATTATTTAGCCTCACGTTGAACAAAAAAGCATCTGGTTAAAAAAAAATCCATCTTTTCTCAAAAATTCAGAAGTGGATTACAAATTAAAAACCATTTTTTAACAGTTTAAACACTAACAAACAACTAACTACGTGAACATAAACCAGACCAGGACAAACTACGGCCTGAGGGCCAGATGTGGTCCATGTAGCAAGTTCATTTTGGTCCGCCAAACTTGTCCAAATTATACAATATTTTATATTGTCATTACGTTTCTGCCTTTTTCCTTGTAATTTAAGTATTTTCCTAGTAGATAGCGCAGTAGACGTGCCTATTGTGGACTGCGAGCCAATATATTTTCCGATGCTGGACCTAGACAGACCTTGGCTTTTGCTACATTTCACAGAGGAAACAGAAGACACCAAACCACACACAGCATCTGATTGATCTTCATAACAAAACCAGATAACGTGTGAGATGCACACTCTCTCTGTCTTTCCAGGACAGAGATGTTGGAATAGTTGATTTAGTTGATGTACTTCAGGGAGCAGCTACGGATACACAGAAGACTTGCAGAACGTCTGGGACACTTCATGTCTAGATTTTTACCGACTGGTCAAAATAAGCAATAAATAAAATGAAATATTATGTCAATTATGTCAAAAGCATGAACAAAACTGGAGTCGACTTCACAACTTGTGCATAAAATTGACAGGAATCACCGAGGCTCCAGAGATGGTCATGGTTTCCAGATGTCCCGCTACTCGGGAGATGAAAAAAAATCAAGGCCAATGAGAACCGACATAACCTGAGTGTTCTCTAAACTTTGAAACCTTGAGGAATATTTTTCGATTATAATTATTATTTCTTCAGCTTTTAGAGAAGGGTGAGACTTGACATGTGGCCTCCAGCCATGTGTTTAAACATAAATTGGATCCAGCTCTAAAGGCTTAATGTTACACTTATTATTAAATCACTAAATGTGCCTGAGGAAGTCAGTGCAGGCATCTAGAATACGTCTGTGGACAAATAGAGTCACTGGTGTCGGTGCTGCTCGCGCAAAAAAAGGTAATATAATAACATCGGAGTAATTATTATTAGCAATAAGTGATGGTTAAGTTCACCCTTGTTACTCAAAAGTCAGGGTTTGTCAATTAAGGACACTTGACATCAACCTTTGAACGCAAATAGGTTCCAAGGAAAACAGAAAGTAAGTCAGAAGAAGAAGAAGAAGAAACTGTACGAGACGATGAAAAACAAAGGCTCGTCCAACAAACCCTGAAATGTTCAAACGCAGAAAAAAACAAACAGTGTTAATTTTCTGGACGTGAGTCCAGACTTTTGAGGGAAATCAGATAAGTTTTAATTTCCCTGACAATCATGGACAACAATGTCCAATGAGTTTCCTCCGACACCGGTTTGCTTCCTGTGCCAGATGTAAATGGATAGATGTAGATGGACAGATGGACAGACATGTAGGTAGACAGACAGGTCAGTAGGTCGTCAGATGGACATATAAATAGACATGTAGGTAATTAGGGAGAAAGACAAGTAGGTAGACAGACTGGTAGGTAGGTAAAGGGACAGATAGACGGGAGCTAGCTAAACAGACAGACAGGTAGGTAGGTAGACGGACAGACAGGGAGGTAGGTAGATAGACAGATAGACAGGGAGGTAGCTAAACAGACACACAGGTAGGTAGACAGACCGACAGGGAGATAGGTAGGTGCACAGAGAGACAGGGAGGTAGCTAACAGACAGACAGGTAGCTAGGTAGGTAGACAGATAGACAGGGAGGTAGGTAGATAGACAGATAGACAGGGAGGTAGCTTAATAGAAAGACGGGTAGCTAGGTAGGTAGACAGCTAGACAGTGAGGTAGCTTAACAAACAGGCAGGCAGACAGGTAGGTAGGTAGGGAGATGGACAGATAGACAGACACGTAGGTAGACAGACAGACAGGTAGGTTGTTACATGGACATATAAACAGACACATAGGTAGGTAGGTAGATAGGGAGGTAGCTAAACAGACAGACAGGTAGGTAGATATGCAGACAGACAGGGAGATAAGTAGGTAGACAGATAGACAGGGAGGTAGCTAAACAGAGAGACAGACAAACCAACAGATAGACAGACAGGCTTTTTATCCATTTTGAGTCAATCAATCTCTTAATGTGAATTATTATGTCAAAATGTGAAAAATACAATATTCAGACGGTAAAACACGACTAAAACATAAGCCTGAAAAAAATAGGCATCAAACAAGCAGCAACCGCAGTGTTGGTTTCCAGGAGTGATTACACGTTCCAAGTAGACTGAGCCTGAAAGACGATGAAGTCCAGAAGACACCTCACTAATTAAAAACCTGGTAACAATCAGCTGCTGCACATGCTACGTTATGTCACACCAGTGGTTTGGAGCAGAGTCCTAAATACGTCAAAGAAAAAAGAAAAACATGTAGAAGGTAATGAATTAATAATGTAGCAACTGTCAGATCTGCGTTACGTCAAGTCTTGGTTTACGATTAGTCTTGTCTCATTATAACTTTTTTTTTTTTTTTACCACAATCCCCTTTGCTAATATTGTCCGATGGGGCTGGTATTATTCATTCTTCTGTATAAACCAGTTTATGACATTTCTTTAATGAGCTGCAATGCTGCCATCTAGTGATTTTCAATTTAATTAACAGGTGTTTAACCATCAAAGGAATTTCTAAGGATAAAACTATTGCTGAAACAGAGGCATTGTGTAATTGAGTTTTCAGTATTGGTAATAGATTCTTAGATGTGATATGTTAATATCGGGCCAAAAGTTAAGACATAATCTGTAGGATTTAACTGAAGTTTCCAATCATGGTCTACCAGGACACATAGCTGTTTACTGCCACCTAGAGGTGCAAACGAATGCAGTCAAAACTGGTTATCAAGTGGTAAACATCACGATGCGGTACATTTGAATCAAAAACCTAAACACTACTTTGCTGTCCTCTCTAGGTGTGAAGTTCGACCTGGTCCCGAGTTCCTCACCCGCTCTTACACCTTCCACTCCAGCCGCCACTTCCAGGCCTTACAGCACTACTACACAGACAGCAGTTGTGAAGAACCGGCCTACTCCCTGAAGATTTGGGGTAAGCTACGTCTGCGCCAGGCTTCCTGGATCACCAGGGGAGGCACTGAAGCCGAGCCGCACTTGAGCAAAGTGGGGATAGTGGTTCACAGCATGGCAGCCAGGCAGAGGCTGGTGTCCAGGCTGCCGTCAACCTGCGTAGGCCTCACCCGGGGGCAGGTGGTGCTGGGAAAGTTGTACGAGCTGTACAACACCCGGGCTGGTCGAGGTTGTCTCATGGCCTTGGGGTTCTCCATGATGGAGATGGGACTGATTCGAGTGGAGATGCAGCATCACAACCACAGAGGGAAGGTCCAGGAGCTGTTTCTAGGAGATATTCACACGGAATGGACCCAGAGAACCCAATACAGACCGACAGGATACCAGCAGCCACTGCAGAACGCGATGGTGAGGCACTTTTTCTAAACTCAATTGATCTCCTTCAGAATGTCATCTAATCTCACCTTTTCATTTGTCAATTTTTCAGCATCACATCCACCCCTGTCCTGTGTGCGCCTTGGTGTATCGCTCTTCAGAACACCGCCCCCCGGTGTTGCCTCGAAGCCCTGCACCACCTCTGTCTCTGGCTGGTCGTTGGGTCAGCCAGCACTGCGAAACTCGTCCAACCGTCCTCTTCCTCACCCGGGATTTTACTTTTGATCCCGAGCAACATTCCTGGGAAGGCATTTACCGACACTTCTCGGACCCTTCCTGCTCCGAACCCACATTCACCCTGAAGGCCTCCGGCCATTACGCTCTGGGAAACCCTTCGGCAAAGATTTTGGGCGCTACTGAGGTTGTTTTCAAGGTGATTCAGGTGAGAGTCACAGCCATGGAGGAGTCTACGGCCAAGATGCTAAACGAGACCAGGCCGGGGAAGTGTGGCCAGGCCGGAGGCTGGAAGGTAGGAGTGGAGCAGGATTTGATGCCCACCGATGGTTGCACAGTGCTGGGTATCAAACTGCCCCATAAGGAGTTTGAGCTCCTCAAGTCAGAGCTGGACCATAGGAAACAACCCTTGCTGTATGTCGGACAGAGGCCGACTGACGGCTCCAGTCCCGACCGACAGCACCGCCGGGCGACTTCCTTTCAAGCTCCCATGGTGCTGTGCAACGGAGGGGAAAGGCAGCCCTCACATGACTCTGGGTCAGGATTTAACAGCAAGCAAGTCCAATTACAAGTCAGTGGGGCAGAAAGACTAACCCTGCCCTTGTTACTAGTGTTGGGATGCGCGCTTGGCAACTTGTTACCCTTTTATTAGACAATGTTCAGAAACCAGACAGAACCCAACGATGGACATTGGTTTTCTGAAATTCCTCCTTACCTCCACTCTATGCTGATGACTAGTTGTTTTATGTTGAAGAAAAAACATGATATTTTAAAACCCAATGTCAACATTTCAACCTAAAGCTAAGTTGTACGATAAGCAAAACCATTCTTAGAAAATATAAAAAGATATATATATTTATATATATTTTCTCCATTTATAAACTTGGCTGTTCCCTTTAGAGAATTCCTTCTCCAGAATTCTGATGACAGTTGCAGGCTGCTTTTTTCCAAACCTTTTGTGTGGCTATCAAAAATTTTGAGGTTGGTAAAACCTGATTGAAAAAAACAAAACACCAATCAACGGTTCTTAAAGATTTTATCAAAGCAGTTGCAGACGAGTGAGAGACACGTCCAGACCTGTTCCAGTCGCGAAGATCAGACAAGTTTACCAGGTGTTTACCAGTGTTGTCTGTCAACGTTGTAGATTAATTACAGCCTCAAAGCCAACTCACTCTTTTTGTTATATGATCCGACAAGTTATTCCATAAAGTTAAATTCCTTGATTCTCTTCCGAGTTTTTACACCAACGCAGTAACGACTTATGCACTTTGTACATACCTTTTTTTTCCTCAAATGAATATACTGGACAGAAAAAGAAGTATAAGTAGAAAAGATCTGCACTCATTACAGGCCGTCTCTCCAGGTCCATACTACCTAGTGAGAATTGTTGCATTTTTTTTTTTTTAATTGTCATTTTATTTTGTATTTTTCTTTTCTTCAGTCAGTCTAATCAGATGAATATTTATTTTAACCATTTAAGCTGTTTGTTTTTACCATAAGAAAAATATTTTGATTTAATTTTTTTATGTTTTCTTGTAAGAAGTGATTATTTTCTATACGTGTAATAAAATATCTTTTTCATAAAAAAATGCAAAGATCTTAACTCTGTGATTGACTTTTTAACTGAATCTAGTCTTCTCACCACGTTATTGTGCAGTGTGATTTGGGTGACAGTCAAGGAGACTGATGCCCTGGTGTCCTGGACATGGATTCAGTGACCACACCACGCAGTCCATTTACTACTCAAAGTTCATCCATTCATCTACATCTGCTTATCCTTATCTCCT
The DNA here is from genome assembly GCA_016785265.1 of Paraplagusia blochii. Taxonomy (NCBI): domain Eukaryota; kingdom Metazoa; phylum Chordata; class Actinopteri; order Pleuronectiformes; family Cynoglossidae; genus Paraplagusia; species Paraplagusia blochii. The sequence continues at coordinate 67,213 of JAFBJS010054832.1, read as the reverse complement.
TGATTGCCACCCAAATCACACTGCTCCATACTGTGAGAGATGAACCCAATGAACGTTATATGGGTCGGGTCAGTGTTTTGCTCAGAATACCTCAGTGCCAACCTGGCAGCAACCCTGGAGCCTCTCTAAACCACGTCCACTTCCCTAACCGCTGTCCCATAACTCAAAGCTACCATATTTTCTAGACCAAAAGCCCCACTAAAAAACCGTATGTGTGAATTCTGGTGGTGTTTACTGACCTTAAACAGCAATTTGTCAAAGTTTTTGAGTACGATCTTTGGTAGGCTATAAAGCCACACTGGTTGACCAGGAGCCTTGTGGAGTAATACTGTACTATAATGTGCTTGGACGACCCAGAGTAATACTGTACTGGGCTTCAGTGTAATGTTATGGTGTTTGTATAAGGATTTTGAAAAGCCACGAGTTAAAAGATACGTTAAAAAAGTGGTTATTAAAACCAATTGGTGTGGAGGTTGTGGTTAAAGAAACGGACTGGGGAATGGGTTCCAGGTTTGAATCCACCAACTGCCAGGCTACCTTTGAAGTCCACTGAGCAAGGCACCGCCCCCACTCACTGCACCTCAGGCGCACAAAGCTCCATCCTATAATCCCGGTTTGATAAACCAAAAAACTCCATACATAGGTTGAGCAAAGTGAAATTGCGTGCTGTGTCGGGGCATTGAATGACAGGAGGGTGAGTTACAATATCATCTACCAATGAGTCATGGATACTGGGTTAAGGTAACAGAGCAGTATTGCCCAGGCTTTCATGAAGGCTGGAATCATCACTGAGCAACTAAGTAACAGCAACCTTTCCTTCATGGGTAATGAGATACCGAGCATTGCTTGACGCGATATCGGCGAACTGTTAAACTAAAGAATATGATGGATTTTTGAAAGAGTGAAATGAGAAAATTCATTCAATCCTTCATCTTCATATCCACTTCCGAGTTGCAAATCACACTGCAAGTTCTCCCGCAGGCGGCACTGGAAGTTAGGTTGGGTTGGCACCTGAGTGGTAACCTGGCAGCTAGGGGACTCGAACCTGAAGCCTTGCCAACGCCAGTCGGCTCCCTCAAGTGCTGCGCCACCAGTGCCACCAGCAACTGAACAGTGTTGAGAGATATTCTGGCTCCGTTGAATAAAGTTCAACTTATCTGACGAATATGCCTTACTTAATGCGCCTTATACTCCAAAAAATGGAAGATGTTGAACCAAAAATCCAGTATTATCCATTCATGGCATCGGCAACATTGAGCGGTTTCAGAAATTCATGCTGCATCTTCACACTACCTTTTATATTTCTGAGAGGAAAGTGGAGGATTTTTTTTTCTAACGGGCTCTTGTCAGATGAAACATGGCAGGAACTATCACAAATTGGAACCACATGGCTGTTATGAGTTGTTAAAAGCAAAAACCATGTCAGGAGAATTCATCCTGCGGGTTACCGTGAACGTCCATAGAAAAATGTCACGGCCGCTGAGTCAGAGTCTGGACCACATTCTGGAAAGAGGATCCAAGACCAGTAAAAAGTTTGACCTTGTGTGTTTACTAGTCATTTGTCCCAGCGCTGCTGCTGTTTTATTTCAAAACCCAAACTCCCACTTTCAGACCGTAGCATCTGCCGAATTACGTCTACGCCGCCGTGTTTGTGCTCGCGCATTTTCAAAGGCAAGATAAAAAAGCGGTCTCTTTATTGCAGATGTGTATAAGAGACAGGTTCCCAATATAGAGCTCAATGACTTCATTTTGATGTGACTTTGACATACTGGACATGGACTCCAGACATTTAACTTGGTCCAAAAGTATTTTATCGCAACCAGTACAGAGGTGAGAAAGTAAATGGAATACACAG
>JAFBJS010054832.1:54686-65326 GCA_016785265.1 Paraplagusia blochii | reverse complement strand
GATGTGTATAAGAGACAGGCGCCGCAAAGAGCAGCCAATTTAAAATCATTAGTCAAATCCCTAAATAAACTGTTGTAAAGATCACGGACAAAGGAAAAACGTTAACAGTGATTCCTCCTGTCATTCACTCATTGTCCAAACAGCCCAATACGGAGCCACATAACATATAACAGTTTTCAATTTTCTGTCATGCCCCCACTAGAGGGCAGAATTTCTTCACGACCCACAACCTCTAAATTGAAAAACTATTTTAAAGCTGATAATGTATATTTTCTAATGTAATTTTTTACTGATCTCTACAAACCACTGTACCACTTGCTGCCACCTAGTGACTGTTCGTCCGCTCATAGATTACAGCAGTGCTACACTTCAATCCAGTGTGCCATATTCCATTGAATTCAAACCCACATGCCGCATCGGGGGTTTCGCCCCATTATTTGAGAAATACCGACAAACAATGAAGCAAGTGTGCAAGACTCTTTTCTAATGTGGAGTCCTCATATTTTTCTTTCAATAAAAACTGTAAAATCCCAGCGCTAACAAACACACCGCAGATATAAACATGTTGGTATGAAAACCCCAGGCAGCAGCCAATGAGAATGATTTAGTGTCAACGTCTGACCGAAGGAACAGAGGTGTGGTTTACAAACATGGAGACGACTGAACATTTTCACCAGGCGTAAATCCATGAGGCTGTACGTCTCATTAGTTCTGTTTTCCCGGTGACAATTACCAGAAGTGTTGAGCCTCGGAGAGTAAATCAGCTTTGGTCCGTGCTAATGCGGACCAGAGGAGCTTTAGGGCAACGGGGCGACTACCTCGTGCCATCGCCTGAGGTTTACGTTTAATAAAAACGATGTTCGTAGAGTACTTCGGAATATATCAGAAATTCTTCCAGACGTGTGATAGGACACCATTCCTCCTCATGGATGTTTCAAAGAGGAGGAAGAGGAAATCTAAACCATAGGGATGTTTTCAAGAAAATATATAAATAAACAATTTAAAATTCTGTTATTTGGCTCTTCGGCCTTGAGACGTGAGGACAAAAAGGAAAGGGGAAGAAAAAAAAAAAACAACAAAAAGAAATGAGAGTCAGGTCGTTCCAGAGGCTACATATTGTTCCTATTAACTCCTACGAGAACGGTGATGGCAGCTGCTCACCCCATGAGGTCATCCGTCAGGCTTGAGTGGAGAATACGGGTCCGTAACCCCGACGAGCCAAGGCGTAAAAAAGACCAGAGATTACAGAGGGGGGAACAAAAAAGGAACCTTCTGGGTGGATAAATGGCATTTTTCTTTACAGTAATGTGTGCAATCTGTCATAGAAAGAGCCGTGACCCTGGGTAAGTCTGAGTGGAACCCACCGAATCCACACTAACCACACAGATCCGCTCAGCTGCAGATGACTGCCTGGTGATGATAACTGAGCGCAGGGTCGAGGGGAGCAGAGATTCTTACAGTCTCCTTGTGGTTTTCTGCTGCACGGCACGGAAATGAAAGCAAGGGAGAAGAGAAGAAGAGGAGACCAAAGAAACGGAGAAGAACAGCGAGGGTTATGAGGAGGAGAAACGATGGGAAAAACCAGGATGAGGAGAGCGAACAGTTCGATTCTTGGATCCGTGTTCCCAACAGGTTAATTCCGAGTCATTACGTCTAATAATGCGGTTGGAATGAATTCATTTCAATTACACTTATTACGTTCAAATTGCCCAATTCCTCCGAGTTTTCCGCCCTTGGAAATTGGGGAACCACCAAGAAGTGGACAAATAAACACTTTCTACTCACAGAAAAGGTGGAGGAATCACGTGACACATCACAACATCCTGTTTGAACAAATATTTTCAAAAGTTTTTTCCACTAAAACCACAGAAATAATTAATTTTAGAAGGTATTGGAGTAGGACACATGCAGTACATGCCAAAATACTGTGTAACACAAACGTGGGCAAATATTTTGATACTCGGGCTACAATCAGCCCTACAATTGTGGCCTGCGGCAGCAGATAGATGGCGCTATTGTGTGAACTAAGATGAATGGCATGAAAAAACTAAAATGCTTTTAATCTTTTCTACACTTTTCATTGGAGAAACGTCTTCAGGTAGAAATAGGCTACACCTGCAGTCATGGAAAAATGATTGAACCTCCCTTTTTTTTCTTCAATTTCTTACTCATTTTAATGCCTGGTTCCACTAAAGGTGTTTTACATGGAGAATACAAGAAAATGAAAAACAAGGAATGTTTGAAAGCTTGGTTTTGTCATAGCTATTGATGTGAGAACTGTGTGATTTTGGTTACCATCAAGGAAACCACAGGAAACGGTTAGCGATATTTGTCCAAACAAATGTGTCTTTAGTGGAAACAGGCCTTAAATTGGTCAAGAAATTGAAGAAAATAGCAGAGTGGACTAATATTTTTTGGGGGTTTTTGCTAAATTTATTGGATTCAAACATACGGTCATGAGGCGTTTACCTCAGTTTTGTTGGCAAACAGGAAAGGAATGGAAATCAAACTAGTTGTCATTGTGAAATTTGACGCTTTGAGCACCAGGGGAGCACTGAATGGGGACGGTGCCATGCTCAATGGACCTTAGTCGTAACCTGGCGGGGGATTTGAACCTGGAACCCGCCAGACCCCATTCCTTAACCACTAGGCCACGACTGCCCTTGAACATTAAGGGTTTGAACGAGTTTCATTCAGAGCAATTCAACAATAAATGCATTCAAAGTCCATGCAAACAGACCAGGAATCAAACCCATGACCTTCCAGCAGTAAGGCAAAGGCAGCAACCACAGCACCACTGTGCGGCCCAGTGTCAACAAGTCCAATCTAAAAGACTGTCGTTCCAACATGAGATGCTGTGGTGAACTGGTTAACACGTTAATATCTCTGCATTAAAATGATTTTCTAATCCACGTCTTCACAAAAAAAAAAGAGGGAAAAAACACATTTCCTTAGCTTTTCCACAGAGAAAATAAAAAATGTTTCACTTAATGCAACTTTGGATTCCTTAATAGGTTGATATCAAACCAAGTTACACAAAAATTAAAGTCTTTGTGGTCGTACTTGAGCAAACTGCTCATTTTTTTTTCACTGAACAAGCACTTGAAATTCTCCAGACATGAAGCCGACGCCAAAATTCCATCAGTCACACAACAAATACAACGAAGAGAGAGAGTTTTCTAAGTGGAAGGAAAAGAATATAAGAAGATGGATTTCTCCTCCGCTCGGCTCCTCGCTCGCACGGCTCCCTGCGTACGATTTAGCTGACATTTCTGAAAATCTATCTGCCGACTTGGTTGTTTGACTTCGTGTAGGCTTCTCCGAAGTGAGGATACGGGGGAGATCCGACCCTGCAATGTGACTTCAGGAAGAATGTTCCTATAGACTGTAAAAAGAAAACAAAACAAGCCCCGAGGAGTTTCCTTTCAGCTAAACCAATTTTCCAAACCGCACAGCGTTTGGTGGTTGCGTCTGATAAATGTTCTGGTAGAAGAAAGACACGGTGCTGTATTTGGACCGAGACCCAACAGAAAACACAGCAGAGGGGAGAAAAGAAATCCCATCCCTCGGCCTTCCCATAAAAGTCTTGCATATGGATTTTAAGAGGAGACACACACACTGAGTCAGATATGACATCAGCGCAGTGGTTCTGAACCGGTAAATCCCGACCGCTCTGAGCCATTCAATCTTCAGACTGGGTTTCATAAAAATCCCATTATTTTGATAAGAACATGAGCTGCAGCTGCCTCATCAACGACAGCATCACATCCAACAAATGAGGTTCTAGGCCTTTTGGCTTCACAACAAATTAGAAATGTGTTCCGCAGCTCAGAGAAGCTTCTACACTTTTTTCTTTTTTTTTTTTGCCACTTTGCTTCATCTCTTTCCAGAAGATGAATTAGCTCCACTTCATCTCCAGTTCATACTCCAGTGGTAACCTGGCAACTGGTGGATTCAAACATGGTGCCTTATGGACAAGGACGGACAGAATGGGTTAAAGGGGGTGCGGCCTACGGCCTTGCCACCAGGAGGGCCTCAGGTTGCGAAAATTAGTGGAAGTAGTTACTTATACTAGTTTTCCTCCACTTCAAACATCCAAGATATACTGTATACCTATCCTCTCTTTTTAAGGTGTTTGATAGATATAATGGGTGTTTTAAATCTATAAAAATATGCTACCACCTTTAAAACAGAGGGTAGGAAAAAACTATAGTGGGAAAATATTATGGGTTGGAAAATATTTCAGAACAATGGCACCCACATTTTTTTTGATTTGAAAAATAAAATCAGTTTTTTTCAGTTTCTCGACAGCCTCAGATAGGGCTGCAGCTCTTGCCACCAGGGGGGGCCTCAGGTTGCTAAAATTAGTGGAAGTCTACTTATACTAGTTTTCCCCTACATCAAACACCCATGATATCTACTTACCCGTTCTATTAAAGGCGTTAGATACATATTATGATTGTTTAATATCTATAAAAATATGCTACCACCTTTAAAACAGAGGGTAGGAAAATATTATGGGCAGGAAAAACCTTCAGATATGACTATAAATTATCGTTATGGTAGGAAAATATTATGGGTTGGAAAATATTTCAGAACAATGGCGCCAAGGCTTTATTTTGACGCACAGTCAACATTAGGTTGACCCTTTCTATTAAAGGTGTTAGATACATTTTTAGTTGTTTAAACATCTATAAAAATGTGCTACCAACTTTAAAACAGAGGGTAGGAAAATATTTCAGAACAATGGCACCCACATTTTATGGTGATGCACAGTCAACATTAGGATGAAAAAAAACTTGGGATACTTCATTGGGATACAATATGAAGGGACCCATCCTGGTAATCAGCCCCAGGCCTTAGATAGTGTATATATACGGCCCTGCTTGCGAATCCATTCATACTTCCTTAACCACTAGGCCACCACTGCCCACACCTAATGGAAATGTATTGATCTAAATTTCTAATTTTTAGCGATTTATTTTTATTTATCTATCGTGTTGGATCAGTATAATTATTGATTATCGTCCCAGGGATAATTAACGGTTTACCTCAGATAATCCTACAACCCTCCCTGACTCCTCTCACCCTCACCTCCTCTTCCTTAAACATAAACAACTCTTATGTTGCACCGTCTCTGATTCCTGCATAATATTTTCCAAGAGTAAATATTTCCACCCAGGAACATCCTGATTACTAAAGACAAACACTTTGAACATCATCCCTGCTAAAGTATGGACTACAACTGATGACAAAGACTAAGGTGAAAAAAGGAAAATCCTCTTCATTTACACCGCGACAGATGGAGAGCAGCTGACATTTCCGAGATGTGAAACCGACTCGATGCCGTTGGTATTTGCCTCGACGCGAGTATTATTTTCACTGAAAGCGATCCGCCTGCTCTTATTGCTTGTTAAATCAGGTCATGTTTCTGCTGTGAGGTTAAGATCACACAAATGACTGAAAAGGTTATTGCTGGAATGATCCGACGCTGACTGCACCGGCCAAACTGCATCACTCACTGCCAGTTGTGCTGCGTCCAACCTCCCTGGCAGGCTGCGTCCGCAAGTTCGTCCACGAAACCTGTACAGCGGCTGTGTGTAAGTACAGAAATTTGCATGAAATTTGGCTTCTTCCTGAGCCAGATTTCTGCGCCATGGAGACTTCTCTGTTCCAGGAGAGTCAATGAGAGGCCTACACTGTATAAACAATAAGTGCAGCCATTATAATTTAGCAGGCAATGGATCGGGTTTCTCTGATTTAGTTAAAATAGAAACGGTAATTTTCATAAGGTAAGCAAACGCAGTCTAGCGAAGAAAGACGGACTTCAGGTGCTGAGAAATGGGGATCGTTTTTTGGCGACGGCGAAGCCTGAGGACACGGGGATGAAGTCCTCGTTAAATAGAAAAATCATTATTCCTCCACAGGTGGCGCTCAGGACCTCCTATTATTTCGACCTCAATGTTTCTCTTTTGAATCACCTTAGAGATGAGTTATTTCCCACCTGAGTGTAAAAACATACGCTCATATTGTTTGGTTATCGCCGCTGACATGGCAGCTGTGTTTTTCCCGGCAGCCAAGCCAAACAGCTGAGGAACTACCGGGCCCAGGTGCACGCCGGGAGGTTCCTGACACTAAATTCCACTCTTCTGCTTCCAGCCACAAGGTGTAGACAGAAACGCCGCCTGGTTGTTAGTGAGGCAACAACAGCGGATGGTTGGCAGGGACATAACTTTGGCTCCGTTTGACACCGAGGAGGCAGACGTAGAAACTCGCAAATTCTAACTAATGAGCTGGAAGGTATAGATTTTTTGGACATTCTCTTTTTACGGCAGAAGTTATTCAGTGAGCATCTTCTACACAGGAGACAAAGGTAGACAATTACAGCGTCAGATCTCAACATTTCGAAAATCCTATTTAGTGGAAAATGCATCTCATCAATATGAAGATAGCAATTTGATTGTGCTAAATACAAAAAGAGATTGCGAGGAACAGAATTCTACGTGGAAATCGTCAACCGTAAAGTTTTTACTACATTAAATTAACGTGTAAGTTGTGCTGGTTTATCTTTATTCTTCGTTTTAATGCATTCAAGCAAATATTATATATAAACCACAGATTAGAATCCATTTTGGCACCGTTGATGACTTTTGGGAAAATTTTTTAACGTCAAGTTAAACCAAGGAGGCGGCCATGTTTGATGGCTCCTGTCATCAATCGGCTACCGGATTGGTCTGGTATGATCACATGTCTCAGAGGACCAAATTCCTCGCCATAAAGAATAGACGGATTTTTTTTTTTGCGATGGACGGGTTTGTCGCAAGCTTAACGCAACTCATTCCTTTCTACGAACTTAAGGTTATGTAGTTCGCAGTCAGCGTGAGATAAAATCGTACACCTTATGGTCTGCCTTGCATGAAAACTGGCGTAGGAGTCATGTAGGCTCAATGTAAGAAATAAAATTTTCATATGAAAATTTGAAAAAATTGGAAAAATATCATTATGTCATCAATTTTATTAACTACAATGACTCAAGCCAACTTGTCTATTGGTTTATGATCGTAAATGTTTTACCAATACCATATCATCTCTTTCCGGTACCACCACCAAGACCAACCAGCAGTTTGTCCACTTGCCAAGACAGAAGACACTGTATAAGTACTGTACATAAACAGTTAATTGAAATATGACACCACTGCTTCCACAACTTTAGGCTCCACATCTGATTGTCATGTCAATATTCTCCTTGATTTTAAGATGTATTTTGCCAGACGAAAAAAAGACAAACAAGAGAATAAAACCAAGTACCGCCTACAATACCTGCCTTACAGTATGAGAACCAATAATCGGGTTAGTTTCCAGGGCCGTGTATAACTCTGGAGACATGTTGGATATGAAGTAATTCATGTCACTGGGGAAAGTATTTCCCGACATGTCAGACGGAGCTCATTAGGCAGAGACAGAAATTTACTTTTACATTTACTATAACCGTTGTAATTTCAAATAATTTCTTCTTCCTGGGACACGAAGCCCGCTGCGGTGTCTGGCCGCGGTGTCCGTTTCCAAGCGCTCTCTGCCCGGCCGCAGCTAAACATCCTTTTCATTGGACAATTTATGGCAGAAAATGAGAATTACACGTTAATAGAATTTCCTAGCCGCTTCTTGGTGGCGCTGCTCTGTCAAAGACAAAAGAGGACAATGAGGTCCCTGTGTGACAGAAAATGACTTCACACAACTGGACGTGGGCTTTAGTCGTTTAATTTATTAAGATGCTACAGAGTCCAACCGAGTTGGGTGATTTCTTTCTTCTTTTTTTTTGTTTTATACACCAGAGAGAATACTTAACAAGGAATATTAATCATCTTCTCAGATAGAGTTATTTATTTATTTATATACATAGAAAACAGATTCCCGACTGCTTACAGTGTTCATGGTGATGGACTCCAGGACCAGTCAGTGTAGTGTAGTGTTGTGTTGTGTTGTGTTGTACATTTCCCACACGGAGCATCAAACCTGATGACTTTTACTGCTGCGGCAATAAAACCTTAACTTTCTAACAGTGTGGTGTCGAATCTAAAAGTGTTTTCCTCGTCTCAGATGTTGGCAGGCAAGAAAAACCAGGGACTGGACTGCAGCTCCAGGGACATCGACCCAGAGACTTCTAAATTTATAGAGGACAAGTTGATAAACCGATTTTTTTATCTCGATAAGAAAAGTTGGACTTGCCGCCGGACACCGGTTAAAAAAAACCCAAAACAATTAGGCCTTTCCAGTCAAATCATTCAAGGAAGAGTGTCACACTCAACTGCTTTTATTTCTCTGAATCTGCAGATTTTGAACAATTCTGGGTGAGTTTTTTTTTTTTTTTTTTTTGACATAAAAATGACCGGTCGCTCTGAAGCAGTACATCGTCATCATGCCATCACTTTTCACTGGTTTACGCGTGTTTCTCCTCTCTGACTCGGAAGAAACGATATTGTGTAAAAACTAAATGAACCTTAGTGCAGTTACAGAAACTAACATGACTGCGAAAAGCAGCGAGGTCATGACGTTAACTGACGAAGACAATAAACCGTAAAAGGCTTTCGGTGGAGTGAGAAAAAAAAAAAAAAAAAAAAAACAGAACAGAACAGCCAGTTCAGGACACTCGTCTCGTCTTTGACAAACATTCGTCCTAAATAAAACACAGCGTCCACACATGTATGGCTCAGCTGGAAGATATGACCAAACAACACGGAGCCGGAACATAACAAAGCTCCTGGAACCTGATGTTGAAAACCATTCACCTCGACATGCACCCTATGTCCATTTTCCCCTTCCTTACTAAATGTATACATGCGTTCCATGTGTTTGCGTATATGTCCTAACCCTAAACATGTTCATAAACTGACATACTGTGTGTGTGTGTGTATGTACAGAATGTTTATATATTGGTCTGAGAATAATTTTTGCCCCGAAACAGGTCACAAGACAAGGCTTCCATGTGGAGATTTAGAGAAAATGACAAAATCCTACAAATCTCATTTGGTAACTGCGCCCATTTGTAGCCCTAATAACGTCCAAAAACAGAAGAAATGACGTAAAATAAACAAGAACAACAACAACAAGAACAAAAAAAAAACGCAAACGAAGGGAGGAAAAAAAAACAATCAGAAGAATGTAGTTGTGCAAACCTACAGCCAGATGACACAGATATTATCACAATTATAAAAGCATTTAAATTAAATTCAAAGGTTCCGATGCAACACTCCGTGTGTGTGAATGCATGCAATCAAACGATTCCGATCGTCTCCTCTCGCGACAAGGGATGGAGCTGGAAAGCTGAATGTGGAAGAGTTAAATAAGAACACGGAGAGGAAATGACCAAAGGTATAGTGTTTGGATTTTCACTGCTCGAGGTTTGCAATGATTTATAACGGCAAGGCCAGTAACAGTATTTTGTTCATGAGATGTTTTCTAACCCCCCTCCCTCACTCATACATTACCTTTGATTTTTTTTTTTTTTTCTCTTCAAACTTGTTAACCCCCCCTCCCCCCGAGGTCCTCCCACCACCCGCCCGGACCAGTGAACGTGGCATTTCCTGAAATCCAAAATCCCAGACCCCCCCACCCCTTGTATTGTTTTCATCCCCTGAAAGCATGCTGCGGCCGACCGCGCTGCGCTGCGCTCTACAAGACCAACTTGCCCACGATGAGGCCCATCACAAAGAGGAGCACAATGAGGGCCAGAGAGCGGACGCTTAAGCCTTCCTCTTTCTTTATGCCCATCGCGGCGTGCTGGGACGACATCATGTTACTCTTTCTCATCCGCAAACCGTCGTCCTCCTTCAGGGAGAGAATCAGAGGAAACAATGGAGAAACCATGAACGAGGGCAATGGGTGCGGAGGGGGGAGTGGGTGAATTGGTGGGATGTTGAAATTAAAAATGAAGGAGGAACACATCAGGGGGAGGAGGGAGGAGGAGTGGAGAGGGAGTCAGATGGTCAGTTAGCATAATACAGCAGGGATTGATTCATTAGTACAGAAGGAAAAATTCTCCAGAAACCTGACTGACAGAGAAGTTCTGATTCCATATTGCCATAAAATTTGTCTTATTTCTTTGTTTCAACCCATTCAAGCACAGTAACGTTATCGGTATCGGTATCTGTAACATTAAAACCATATAAAACCATGGACGCTTGTCATCAAACAGCTACTTGACTGGTCTAGTACAGGGGTCTCGAACCAGTTCCATGAAACCAGGGTTTTTTGTCCAACCAAACTTCAGCGCACCTGACTCGGCTTCTTCAATTATTTTGCTTTGAGTCTGTAGAGAGCTGATTGGTCAGTCACTGTGGCTGCTGTTGGTTGGACCAAAAACCTGGTCCAACCAACAGCAGCCACAGCGCCCCTTTGTGGAAGACTCAGTGTCACGTTATTTCATGATAGCATCACGTTATTTCGTCACGTTATACACACACATATACATATATATATATATGTATATATATATACACATATACACACACATATACATATATATACATATATACATATATACATATATACATATATATATATATATATTTCGCCATTTTTCTGCCTAATTTGAGGATTTTTTTATTCCAGCAAGCCTATATTTAACTGATATTTTGCAACTA
>JAFBJS010054832.1:42925-54399 GCA_016785265.1 Paraplagusia blochii | reverse complement strand
AAACAAACATATACATATATATACAAATATACATATATATACATATATACATATATACATATATACATATATATACATATATACATATATATATATATTTCGCCATTTTTCTGCCTAATTTGAGGATTTTTTACTCCAGCAAGCCTATATTTAACTGATATTTTGCAACTATCTTTTTGCCGTAAGCTCACCACAACTTATTCCTTTAATGAATTTACGTTTATTGGTTCAGAGCTGTTGGAGCTCCGCCATCTTGTGCAGAACTGTTGCGTTATTCGTGTTTAATTCAATAAATTTAGATTTTTTTTCCTGACCGACAGAGCAGATATTATTTTTTCATATTAGCGGAAACAGAATATTTTCTTTTTGGTCTAATCCCTTGAGAAGTGAAGAAGCTGCCAGGTTTTACCACGCGTCGCTTCCCAGCACTGGGTGTGGGTCGGGGGCCGGGGGTGGGCACGATCTCTGTTAGTTTAATCTAAGTCGCAGGGGCAGCCAGCAGTCTTTCTGCCTCTGGCAAGAGCTAAAAGGTGGTGGCGGTGGTGGTGGTGCGTTGGGGGGGAGCGGAGCTCTTTCCTCGACTGCCTCTGGCTCATGAACCTGTGACTCATTCCCAACCAAAACCTAACAAACCTCAGTATAAACTCTTTTTTTTTATTGATTGTTGTGATTTATGGCGCACACCTCGATACGCGTTGTTGCTTTGTGTGTGTTGAACGTGGTTTCTGCTGCTCATTACAGACATGAGCAGAATTTCATCTTGGAGCGACTCAAACTGGTCCTGTGTCTGCTTGAAGGCAAAGATTAAAGAACTACGTCGGGTCTTTTTTAGTCAAAATGGTTTATAGCAACGGATCCGCAGACAAATGATCATCTGGACGTTCGTGGAGTCCAGAGATTGGCAGGTTTGACGATTTTTTTCCAATGTCTTAAATTAAAGATTACACTAAATGAGCTTGATCGAGTGCAGCTTTAGATTCAGACACTTTTGGACGCAAGTCAAACACTGGCGGATTGATTCAGTGGGTTTGATAAAAATGACCACCGTGTGCTCATGCTCGTTAAATCTCTAAATTAAGGAGTTAGTAAAACAATCAGAGATGGACACGGAGACAAAAGTGACCCAATAGTGAGCGGGGAAAAAAGAACGAAGTCCTGAGATCTGTTCCAGTGCGAGGGTCTCTACTCACCCTTATCTGTTTGTTTTCTTCTCGTAGCCTCTGGGCCTCCATCTGCAGCCTCTTACACTCCTCCATGATCTTCTTCACCTCCCCGTCATCCAGGGTGGAGCTCATGGCCTTCACAGGCATGGCGGAGTCCGACTTCAGCAAGCTGGACGACATCATCTTGTTGGACTCCATGTCGTGCTGTTGGTGGGTTAGAGGGAAAGGTGTTACGACAGTCTGTTGTTGAGGAACTGAAGGAGTGACGTGGACGACACACGGCCACTGTTTAAACTCACGGATTTTCAACGACAGTTGTTGTAAAAAACACAGAAAGACGGGGTGAAAGAAGACGAGAGCTTTGGTTTAAAATATATGTCTTGTAAAAGTAAAATAAAAATTAAAACATTGGCATTGAAGCCAAAAGACAGAGGACGAAGAATCGTCACAAAACAAACTTTTTGTAATGGAGCTACGGTGAAGGTAAAGGTTTACAGGACGGTGGTGAGACCAGTCATGATGGATGGATTAGAGACACTAGGAATAGGTAGAAGACAGGAGACAGAGCTGGAGGTGGAGGAGATAATGATGCTGAGATTCTCTTTAGGAGAGACAAGAATGGACAGGATCAGGAATGAGGTGATTAGAGGGACAACACAGACAGGAAGGTTTGGAGAAGAAGCCAGAGTGAGGTGGTTTGGACATGTTCAGAGGAGGGACACTGGACACATTGGTAGAAGAATGACCCTAGAGATGGAGCTACCAGGCAGGAGACAAAAAAAAAGAGATTGATGGATGCAGTGAGGGAGGACATGGAGGTAGTTGGAGTCAGAGTAGAAGATGGAGAGGACAGGGGGAGATGGAAATTTTTGACTCGCTGTAGCAACTCCTGACAAAGGGACAAGCCGAAAGGATAAGAAGAATAAGGATACAACTTGTATTTGCTATAGTCTGTTAATGCAGCGTCACTGTTTGAAACACAAAAAAGATACACAAATATTTCAAGTTATTATTTGAGATTGTGTTACATTTTACCAGTGTCCAAAACCCTTTCCCCCTCTATTGTCCTCCTGTATATAATTTGGAGTGTGACGGGCCAGATTACAAAGCTGAACGGACCACATCTGACCCCCGGGCCTTAGTTTGTCCGTAGCCTATTCTAAAACCTACACACAAATCTGTCAAAATCTCAATGAAATGTTTCAAACAACGGTTTCAGACTAAAATCTGACGTTAGTCCTTTAAAGTAGCCGTAAAAAGCACTAAAAGGGTTTTTACCATAAAACATAAACATGAATTCAATCTTAGCTGAAGGACCAGGACTTGAACCTTCAGTCTCTGAAGAGTTTACCCAGAGGAGCTTTTCATAAGAAGATAAAACCATTTTGTGTCAACATATGTTTGGTCTAATGGGTTCATGGAGCATGGAGACAACTGGGAGTGGTGTGGACATGTCACTAAACTATTAATGAATTAACTCAAACCCCCGTCTACGCGCACACAGACTCCGTCCACGTCTCTTGTCTTCACAGAGGTGGAGTGAGCAGAACTCAAGGAGGCCCCAGAGTAATGCACATGGATGTTAACAAAAGAAAAAAAAAAAACGTGCTTAGAAGTTACCACCAAATTAATGTTATGACAAAAAGTTGGACATGACGGAGAAGGAGATGAGGCGAGAAGGAACAGACCAGATGACACGATTAGGAGAGCAGGGAGTGAGCAGAAGAGGAGGAGAGACAGGACCTAGAATGGGACACCAAGGAAGACCAAAGGTGTCAGACAGGAAGTGGTGACAATTGTAGTGAACAGTTCACATCCTGCCATAAAACAAGGAAAATGACAAGTCCTCCTTGACATCTGTTAGTCTGATCTCATTGAATACTGCAAAGCTTTATCTCCAGCTCCCTGGTGACTGTTTGAAAAGTAAACCTGCAGTGAAAGCAGAAAATGTGCTCACCGTTTTATCCATGTCCAAAGGCATCTCAAAAACACATCTCAGCTTGGAGTCCATCAGTTCCTCTGGTTTGGCCTCCTTCCACTGGATTTATTTAATCAGGACAAAAGATAAGAAATCAATGACAGTTCTATGAAGGACCATTCAGATGTTCCAACCATACAGACGTTCAGGATTAAATGGAGAAGAATGGAGAAGAACTAGAGCAGTTTGTTGTTTGCTACATTTTTACGTATGATCTTAACATCTGGGGTCACGCAGGAGAAACATTTCAAGAGAGTGATTTTATTAGACATTTCCAGACCTGCAGATGTCACATTTAAACACAGCTGGTTGATTTAACGTTCATGGAACCAATAAAGAGCAAAACTCCCTCCGCAATATGACAATAAAGTCAAGTTATTCATACTGGGTGGCAAAAGTTTGAACAAATTCCTCAACAGACCTGTCATCTTAATGGTTAGAATAGGGTTCCAAATGGAAGTTTCCAATAGGATGTCAGGTTTTCTTGGAATTGAGTAATAAACATACAAGCACCGATGCACAGTGCTGTGTAAACATCTCTTCTTCAACAATTGAGAACGTGACAATCTTCCCTGCTAACCTGCATTTTTGTCATTGTCAAGCACTAATGAGATCACGTCCCACTGGTCTGTATGCCACCAGGGGGCAGCAGAAATCTCCTCAGGTCATTTTTGTCATTTGTCCTTCTTTCAATTGCAATAAAAATGTGGTTTTATTATATTATGGCAACTTTGTTCTAAGGGAAGTTGGAATTTTGCGTGTCTTCTATTTAGTTTGGTTGAAAAATTGGTGTTGCAAAAATTAAGCAACGCAACGTACCAAGACACTGGAGCAACAACACTATATTTTGCGATATAATGCAATGCTGTAGACACGAAGCCATACATGATTCAAAAGAAAAACATCATGTCATGTAATTGTTAACGTAAACATTATCCATACAATGCTGTAAAATATTGTAATGGTATGGGGAAATGAAATATTACTAAGTATTATATTATATATTATATTATATAAAGTCTTTTTAACCGAGAATGTCAGGATATGGCTTGCGAACAACCACTAGGAGGCCGACAGGCTAGACAAGGGATGTAAAACACCAAAAAAATGAATTTATTTGTATGATAAAAAGTAGAGGGACAAAATAAATCTTCAAAAATATTTATTTATACAAGTTTAGTACTTATACATATACATGAGAACACTGTCACAAAAAAAATGATACTCACCACTCCCTCCATGTCAGTCATGTCAGGAGGTGCTAACATGGACTGAACCATGAACTTGTGTTTGCTCTTTTCGTTGGGGTCATAGTCAAAAGGCTGCAGCATAACTGTAAAAAAAATAGTACAAACAAAAGGATTATTACAATCTGACAACATAAGAAAGAAGTACTACTAATTGGCCACTAGTTGGAAGACAAAAAAAACATCTTTCTAACAACCTTGAGGAGAAACGTTAGCTTTCCTCTTTACTGGGTAACATAGGGTAAGAACCCTTACCTTGAACCCATTTCACAAATTCAGAGACATCCCCTAATGCTATGGCGAGCGCCCAGGCGTCAGTATAACAATGAATAATCACGATGAAAGATCTGAAGGGTTTTGTAAAAGGAAGTGACAACAGACATGTGTTGTACATCAGCACATTGTTTGATAAGGACTCAGGACTTTACAGTAACAAGTCCTATTTCCCAACCTATTCCTCATGCCCAGGAAACGCCAGCGGAGAATTAGTGTAATACTAATGTTTCGTAATGACATTGGAGAGCATATCAAATTATCTTTTTATTAGTTCCCAATCAGCAGCCGGCTGGCTTGATACTATAAAGTTCATCTCCAAACATAACCCCAGCGGAAAGCGAGTTTTTATGTCCTCATCAGCAGTTCTAATCTCGCCTGCTTGCCTTTAACTTTTTCCTTTGCCCCGGGAATTAGTGTGCAAAAGTATTTGTCAAACACATAAAGGGCCTCCGCAGCTTTACAACAACTCGGTTTGGTCTTGCCACTTGGAACGAAGTGGGTGAGATGATTTATTTCCATGTTACCATGACGGCCAAACACTGACAGATCTACAAATTCCCAAGACGGTAATATCTCCAAGAGCTTCCAAGTCCAACTGCCTTTTCTTTCTGAACATTACACATCATTTTAACCAAAAGCAGGTGGAGGAGCTGGAGCTGGAATTGTACTTTAACCCATCGCCACAACGGTTCCCCGAGCGGAGAAGGTTTTTCAAAAGCTGCAACAGTGATTCGAATCACTTACATGTGTCAATGTTCCGGTTGTGGTAGCTGAAGGTGTGGAATAGATGAAAACCATCACTGATGGATGTTTGGTGGAACTTTATGTTCCAACGGTCACTTCCAAACCCAACGATGTACTTTTGACATCAGTATGAACCTGGTCGTCCGTGTCTGTGTGATTGGTCGACTTTGAAAAGGAACAAAAGACCTCCTAATTTCAAAGCTGCTGCAGCAATTAGGAGAGTCTTCATATATGACAGAAGACAATTTTCCCGAGAGTGAAAAACCTTGGAGATCTAGTTCCCCATTACGCCAATCAAGGAAGTTGAATATGGCAAAGTAGAAACAGACGTATTGAACAGACTGAGAACATCCTGTTTGAGTCAAACTCAATTTGCGCTTCCATCGACTTTTTGGTCCAAAGGGACAAACACTAAGGATATGGTCAGAAGAAGTTTTCAGCATTTACAAACAGAAAAAAAAATATATCCATAATAGCAGCTGGTCAACATGCATAACCTTAAAGTTGCTTTGTTAGAAACAAGAGTTGGTTTTAAATTCTTTGCAATAATGTGATAAAAACATACAAGAGAGATGGTTACTCTTAGATCAATGGTCCTAAAGTAACATCTGACCACAGAACTTTGCTTCTCGTGTAATTGTACCCTACATTATTACCTGAACAATGTAAAACAGTGGTCCCAACCACTGGCCAGTGGACCGATACCTGTCCGTGGGTGAGTTGGTGCTGGGCCGCAGAGAAATGTTTCCTTTTTGGCCCCATCTGTCTATTACTTCCACTTGATCCATAACCACATCAACAAAAGAACTGACCAATAGAATGGCTAGGATCAATCAATCATGCAACTATATTTGATTAGGAAATATTTTCTCAACAACAATCAACCTCAAAATGATGCAGAGTTATTGATACAAGATTCTAACTTTTTATATCGGTCTGGTAGGAGAAAATTATAGGCTGTGTGCACTTGAGAAATCCTTGTTGTGCCTGTGCACAGTTAATTAGGGTAGGAAGATTTTATAGGTAGGAAAATATTTCAGAGCACCGGATGTATGTAATTTTATTAAGAGGTATTTATATTCCACAACTTAACGACTGGTCCATGAAAATAGTACAAGACATTTAACCGGTCCGTGGCGTAAAGAAAGGTTGGGGAGCGTAGCCTTAAATGGTTAGGTGGAGAAAGAAACAAGTTAGTATAAGGTTCTTTCCTGAAGTTGGAAAAATCTGTTTATCTGTTCACAATAATTGTTGATGATGACAATTATTATCTAAACTGGTAATATTTAATTGGGATGTATGGATGAATACAGAGATTCGGGTAGGAAGATTTTATAGGTAGGAAAATATTCCAGAAATTTAGTTGGGATGTAAGGATGGACACAGAGAGACAGACAGAGACAGAAAGACAGATGGGTTTTTAAGAAGTCTTCTGGTTGTTCAGACGTAGAAAACCATGGTTTCGTTGAAGTTGCTGACAACTAAGTTGCAATGCTCTTGACCAAAACCTGCAAAATGGGCCCATGAACTGTCAGTTTAACTGAACCGTCAAGTAAACAATGAGGACAGAGGAGACTAAGAGCAAATCTTAGCATAATAATAATAAAAATATAGACAAGATATATGTAATCATATGGTGATTGGAAGCAGCTCATTCTAATAACTACACCAAAGAGGTTTTTGTTTTTTCACTGTTGGCATCATCACACCATCCCAGCATACCAGACGGACTTTTGACAAATTCCCAGAAGAGGCTTAATATTTGTGGAGACGGCTCTTTTTTTTTTTTAAAGATTAACTTCACATTTTTCCACTGAATGTTGCTACTTAATACCAATCAAACTCAGCAACATTCCTGTGGCTACGGCCGTGCTCCACATATACTGTTACAGCCTGGCGGAGCTTCAAAAGCACAGTCTTCATCCCCAGCTAAGTTGTCGATTGACACCCGTGGGGTTGGTAGGTGTCCTGTGGCAAAAACCCCACCTTGGCTCCAAAGGGAGCGCACTGTACGATCATTTGCTTTTGTGCTGCGGTTCTCAAAACGACACGTCAAAAATCTAGTTTCCAAACCTGCTCTTCTGCATGAATACCTCCTGCAAAATGGCCTGTTGTTGCATTTGTAGAACAGAGAAGGTATTGATTTGGCTCAGAGATTATGAAGCAATGAGCTTTGGAAAAGATTATGACACGAAAACCCAGAGTCTGGATATTTTTTAAGGTCCCACAAATGAATAGAGAGATGGAAGATTGACCCATGACTATATATAACACAGAAATGTTCTTAACTGGGCATGGTGCCATTTATAAATGTACCGTTTTTGTAGTGCATTCAATACTTATTCACTTAAATAATGTTCGTTTCTCTTTTATAAAATGTGCACTTTTGAGGTTATCACTAAAAAGAAGCTATCGTTAAACAGTGTCAGTGTTAATAAGATGAATGAAGCCAAGAATTTACTCTTAAAGTTAAATATTAAGATAAAGGAAGAGTTTCAGTTTCAGTGTAAATATCTACATCTACACAATGAACCAAATTAATAACTGAAAAATCATATTTATGAAGTATAATTTACCAAGTAATAACATAAAACAGAACAAAAACAGACAAAACTGTAGAGCAGTGGTCCCCAACAACTGGGCCGGGGACTGGTACCAGTCCGTGGGTGAATTGGTTCTGGGCCGTAGAGAAATAATGTTTCCTTTTGGCCCCATCTTTCTATTACTTCCACTATTTTCTCAGTGAAGACAACAACAATAAAGTCAAAATGCAGCAGAATCATTGATACAAGATTATCAATGACTTTTTATATTCGGGTAGGAAAATTTTATAGGTAGGAAAATATTTCAGAAAACCAGAAATGTAATTTCACTATGGGGTATTTATCTGCCACAACTTAACGACTGATCCGTGAAAATAGTATGAGACATTTAACCGGTCCATGGCGCAAATAAGGCTGAGGAACACTGTTATAGAGTAAAAAAAAATGTTAAAACATTATGTTGTAGTAAAACTTGCCTCCCAGTGTAGGCTTGAAAAACAACAATAAATACTGTCTGTCCATCTACAGGAGGTAACAAGGTAAGACACTGGTTAACCTGAGCAAAAACAGTAAAAACTGGAGGAGTTGTCGTTAATAAGTTACTTATTCTTAAGTGCGGAAACAGCAGGACCTGAACTTGTTACCTTTCTGGGTAACAATAATGACAACCAAACTGATTTGTCACCGACTGCTGACAGCAGACGGTAAAAAAAAAAAATGTGTTTGCATTTACTGACACCAGATAGCGTTGGTTGTTAAATGGTTCTGTGTTTCTTAATGGCAGCCGAGAGGAACAGAACGGAGATGCACAGTACCAGCCTCGCTCTGAGGGTTGGACTGGGAATGAGACATCAAACTGAATAATAAAAGCCACGACACGGGCCGCAATGTTCTCACTGCCTGGAACCAAGATGCTGGTTTTGGAGGGAAGAAGGAGAGCTCAGGAATTTTTATATTCACTGATGATATTTAATGGACATGAAAGCAGCAGGGCTTGTGGTTGGTTAAAATGGAGTTTTGTTTTTTTTTATTTCAATAAAATTTTGAGAAATGTCTCTATCAATCACTGCAGGCAACGCATTATTTGTACTTTTAGAATATTAAATATAAATATTAATACTTCCCGATCAGTAAATATAGTCATGAAAAAAATTAGGAAACAACGAATAGGAAAACATGGAATTCCTAAAAGCGCTTTTTGTCAATAGAATGCCATAACTATTGATATAAAAACTGTGATACTATCAAGAAAACCATGAAAAATGGTTAGATATGTCCAAACAAATGTACTTTTAGTGGAACCAGGCATTAAAATTTGACAAAAAAAACTCAGCAGGGTAGGCTAATAATTTCTGCAACCATTCTTCATTTACTCATTTATTACCTGAGACATTGATTGAAGTGCCAGCATCGATGATGCCACTGTTTGGTCTCACACAGTATCGACGCGGTGCCGTCGTCTTCACCTTGAAACACACATTCCTGTCTGTTGGGTTGGAGAGTTTGAGGTTTGTGGTGACCACATCTGAGAAAGGACCTGCAAAGAGTTAAAAAAAAGTTAATTTAATTAATAATTGTACATTTATGGTGTAAGATCATAAGAAGATCATGGTAGATATTAGGAAAAAAACATTTCAACTTTTGAACCCTGGAACAAAATCAAAATCACAGAATTAAGAATTCTGAATAGAAAATGAATAAAATATAAATGTTTCTTTAAGCGTGTATTAGATCAGCCTGTAAACAAATATTTTCCAATGTGGTGGGACAAAAAATTTAAAGGACAACAAATTATTTCCATCTTTTCCCGCAAGTTGGACTTTCTGCCACACGGTCTCCTTATTCAATGTGACGTGCAGAGAAATGGGGTTTTGCTCTCTACCAATGCTGCTGGATTCACTCGAAATTGTCTTGATGTTTTTCAGTCTTGTTTTTTTTTTTTTATTATTAAAAAAAAGGATTCCCATATTGTAATCTTTTTTTTTTTAATACTTCGTTATGTGAAAAAAATGGTTGTTTTTCGTATTGTAAACCTTGATTCTATATCCACAGAGTACAGTAGTAAACAGCTTCTTTAATTCCTTCACTTTCAAATAAAGACCAAATACAAACATAGTAAAATATAACTGGTTGATGAGAAATGATTGCAATGGTTCCCTGAGGAGAGATCGGAGTTATTGCAGGGTGGGCCAAGGCTGGCTGATGACTATAGCTTTGTTTATAATACTTTTTGTGGTGGGAATATGTCTGCAGGGATTACAGTGTTTTCAATACATTTCAGTGGAGATTTTTGCTTTTTGACGTTAGGTGTAGGAGGGTTTAACAGCTGTCTCGCCTACAACCATTTATCTAATTCGAGCAAAACAGGACCAATAAATGCATCAAGGTTTTACCGACAAAATGTTTAATACTTTTTTGCACCATGGACCGGTTAAATCTCTACTTATATCACGGACCGATCGTTAAGTTGTGGCAGATAAATAGCCCTTGATTAAATTTAATTTCTGGTGTTCTGAAATATTTTCCTACCTATAAAATCTTCCTACCGCATGGGCACAACAAGGGTTTCCCAAATCAGCCTATAATTTTCTCCTATCAGACCAATATAAAAAGATAGAATCTTGTATCAAAGACTCATTTTGAGTTGATTGTTGTTGAAAATATTTCCTAATCAAATATAGTTGCATTATTGATGATGGAATCCTAGCCGTTCTATTGGTCAGTTCTTTTGTTGATATGGGTATGGACCAAGTGGAAGTAAACATTATTTCTCTGCGACCCGGCACCAATTCACCCACGGACCGGTACCGGTCCTCGGGCCAGTGGTTGGGGACCAATTACACTAGAAGCGAGTTCTGTGGTCAGATGACACACGTTACTATGTTTTTATTTCAGAATCTATATCCTATATTAAAGACATACAAGAGAATCTGGACTTGTCTTCTAAATGTCCAACAGTTCACCAGCATTTATGGGAAAATTATTGGAATTATTTCCTTATGGACGCAGAAATTCAGGACGACTGAATTTACCCTTGAGATAAATACGCTGGCTCTACTTCAGAATTAGCACGTACACCAGACTGAAGATAAGGTTTCAGCCCAACAAACGTCCAGACCAACTGACCCTTCACTGTTGAGCAAAAACAGAGGGGAAATTCAGAGGCTCACAAACACGGCCTTAAATCCAAAAGCTTTGATGAAACAGACTTTCACCACTAACACCTGATCTACTACATCCTGAAAGTTCCTGGCAAACTGGTCATCTCACAAAAACCACAAATGGCAGAGAGCCTATAGCATTACACGGCTGATCTGTAGGTTTGAAGGAACATTTCAAGAAAAAAAAAAAACAGGCAGGTGTGAAAACCTTGGAGTCAGGACAGGTTTGGTAATATTAAACGAGTAATTTATTAGAAAAAAAAAAAAATTCTCAGAGTATCTGAACCACTGATGTTTTCAATCATGGTAGTAACAGGTTCACAGGGACGAGTGCTCTCCACGTGGAATGGGTTGAGTGAGTG
>JAFBJS010054832.1:0-32844 GCA_016785265.1 Paraplagusia blochii | reverse complement strand
TCATTCCTGATCCTGTCCATCCTTGTCTCTCCTAAAGAGAATCTCAGCATCTTTAATTCCTCCACCTCCAGCTCTGTCTCCTGTCTTCTGTCTATTCCTAGTGTCTCTAATCCACCCATGTCTGGTCTCACCACTGTCCTGTAAACCTGTCCCTTCACCTTAGCTGACTCTCTTCTATCACACATCAATCCTGACACTTTTCTCTAGTTGTTCCATCCTGACTGTACTATATAAACTGTACAGCAAAATAATTAATTTTAATAAAGTATTTTTACTCCAGCTCTCGTTCTGTTTTACTTTTGATAATGTACGTCTTTAATACTAGACACCAAGCATACGTCAGAAACATCTGATTTTTTTTATCTCCAAAGTTCATAGATGGAGTACAATGTAAAAAGCACAACCTTAACCACTAGGTCACCACTGTCCTAATAAAAAACAGCAAACTAGACGTTTTTCTTACATTGCATTAATGCAGTGTTTCTCAAAGTGTGGGGCGGGGAGGTATAACAGGTAAAAATCTAAAGATCTTTTTTTTTTTTATTCTTTATCTATGCTTTCTTTTTGCAAAAAAACCCTTTTTTATTCCGAAGAAAATGTTTTACGAATCAGTTTGCCAAAACGTTGTATTCACTAATTGTCATAAACATTACAGTAATTGTTAAAAAACAGCCACTAGGGGGCACAAGTCAGTGTTTTTCAGTGTGATCAAAATAATGTGAAACCACAAAAGTTTAAAAAATTAAATAAAAAAAAAAGATAATTACATAGTAAACCATAAGTCACATCTACACTTCTTACACTGGCAACCGTTTCTTTGAGTTGACCTCAGACCTATGATGCTCAGACTATACTTTTATTTACGATTATACTTATTAAACTTAAATGCAGTATCACATTGTTGTTGTCTGTTGATTTATTATTAATGTTTATTTATTGGATTTTCTGCTCATATTATTCTAATGGGTTATAATACATCCTGTAACTTAAATAATCAATGATAGCAACTGTATCCAACGCTATGAGTGAGGTGTCTCAACCTTTCCTGTTATTCCTACTCCCCATAAATATGTTGGAATAATTACTTCATCCTGAAGCAACACTTGTAGCTGTGTAGGAAAAGCACACATTCTGAATAATTATAGCCGTTCCTGGCCGGGAGTCCGCCGACAATTATCCAAGTTGGGATTTTTGGCAACGTCTCCACAAGGGTGTGCTCTCTTCTCTATTGGCGAGCATTGCACTACATCGCCACCACTGGTCCTGTGTGGTCTGCGCGTGCATTAAAACTAAGTGCTAATCCACACTGGAGGCCAGGCGTCTAACCACAGAGGGGGCTTCAGCGCAGCCCCACCAACGTCCTGCAAGAGCTGCTTAATAATGAATACCGTAGAATGTGTGCATTAGGCGCGAAACGGTACCATTTCGTTGGGACTCACAGTTATGTCTGTTTGTTTTTAGTGAGCAGAGACAGAGAGAGGAAGGCAGGCCTCGACAGCTCGACTCAAATGTTCTCCAAAGTTGTCGTGTGGTTTTGAGATATGGATTGTGCGGAGTGGAAATCTCAAAACCTTTCCTCGCTGCCCTGGTCTCCACTTACATGTGATCTGGCAGGAGAATGTGTTCTCTCTGCTCAAGTTGGCATTTCACAAAGGTAAAAATACAAGACATGGATGGGGTTTGAAATAGCACAGCGACTCTGAGGGACATGTGCAAACCTACCAAAGGAATGTGGCAACTTTAGCACTCACAGATGTGAAGCTCTGCCGAGCCTGATGGACGAACAATAGCTTTTTTTTTTTTTGGATGTTGTAGGAGTTCAACAAGTACAAAGAAGTGAAATGGGCCCAGAGGAGTAGCAATTAATGATGTAAAATAATCCTTATGTTAAACAAAATTAACTGTATAAAACAAAGATGCAGTTTCTGATACACGGGGTTTTACAGAACCAGAGTTCTGAGTGAGGGCAGTGAAAATATCTTGGCAAGGGAACCGGCAACAGGAAAAGGGGAAGAATAAACACAAAAAGGAAGTGATAGGAGAAAGCAGTTTTTGTGCAGAAGAAAAAAAACTTCTTTAGTCTCAAAAAAAAAACCCCTACTACAGCAGGAGATACAACACTGACGAGTGGACGGATGCTTTGAAATGATATAGAAATTTGAGTGCAATTGGTAAAGACTTACTGTGTACAGAGATTTATTGATAGATGTGGACAGATGTAGGACAAAATTGGACAAAGAGCCCAAGTCCCGAGCCGAAAGGTGAAGTTTTTATACAAACTCAGATAAATGTCTTGTAAAAAATCTAAAATAATGCATTTCCAATTGCATTTGTGACATCATCTACTGGAGAAAAGCAGGCATTGCAGGGAAAAGTCAGAAGTATAATGATAATATTAAAAAAAAATATTTAATGGACAAGGTTGGAGGGTGGTATGCCTGGATAGTCTAAGAGTTAAAGTTGGTTGGTCCACACCAGTGGTGTCCACACTTTTTTGTCTTGGGAGTTACTTTTCAAATGACCAGGCTGAAGTTTATCTATCTAGATCTACTTTAAATATGTTTACCTATATAAACTGGATATCTTATTCTATACATAAATATATAACATATGTTACACTGTCTGACTCAATACTTATATTATTCTCCCTCTCGCCCAGTGATGAGCAACTTGAAATAGTATTACATCTCTAGTTTTTTTTACTCTTATATGTTTTATATGCACCCCACACTATAATATTTACAATAATATAATACAACTTCTTGTTGTTACCTTATGAGTCAAAACATAATTTTCTATTTAGATGGCCTGCAAAGTATTGTAATATAATAAAATACATTAGCAATAATACAACAGGAAATTAGTTGCCTGCCTTATAATCATTTTTAAATTGAAAAATCTACAACTTTTTGGATGTGTGTAAATATCAGCTGTGGGTAAATGTTGCCCTCTATCAGAAGAAGTGAAGAAGTGCACTGCTGAAGTTTGCCCTGACTGGAAGCTCAACAGAAAAAGTCTTCTCTCGCTCTGTCTCTTTATTTACTACAGCCATTGTGTTGTAAGTTGTAAATATAGTTATAATTGAGATGACTGACCCGTTCTTGTCCTGCTGTGTCCCAGATCAGAAACTTGTGGAGTTCATTTTGGTATTGCACTGTCTTGGTCATAAAAGATGCCCTGAAGAGAAGAGGGTTCATTCAGACAAATAATACAGAGAAATATTTTTACGTTACAATCAATTTTACATTCTAAAGACACTGATTTTGTCTTTTTTATAATAGTGAACTATCACACAACAGATTTCAAGTAAATTACATCAAATAAATAACTATGATAATTTGTAGCTTTAGATATAACTAGTTACTTACCCAATAGTAGGGTTAATATTTGGATCAAAGCTGTCCTCCACAAATCTCCACACAATACTTGACTTTCCAACACCAGTGTCCTGCAGAAACAAAATAAAGATGCAACTGAACAAAAATAAGATGATCTGACGAACAAAAAAAGGATTATTAAGGTTGTGAAATAACCATCATCCCACAGAATTCCTTTCAGTCAAAGCCTATAAATACCTATTAGAATTCTAGAATATAAGAATCCTGCTTAAATCTAAAAAATAAAGACAAGTTAATTAAGAAAAAAAAATGTACTTGATAAATACTATTATTATTACATCAGCAACAAAATCCATTTGTATAAATACGTGAGATGTTTCTAGATAGTCTAACTGTAGTTTTTTGCTCCTGTATTTATTTGGTGTTAAAGTATTTACTCATTTCTGGGTTACAGTGAACCGGGGTTTGTTGAATATTGTACATCCACTCACTGTCATATTAATTCTTTGTCTTTGTCTTTTTTATGACATTCCTCTGAATTAATAAACACAGAGCTACGATAGGTTGTTTTTTCTTCAACCATTTGTGATATAAAACGGATGTTCAATACAACATGAGGTACATTTTCTTTGTAATTTCAAAACAAGCTAAAAAAAGATCGATTTGGACCTTGTTATCAAATCGTACCATAATAATTAGTAACGTCATACCGTTACTATGATATGATAAACTCCATGTAATCAGCAGACCTTGTTGACAGAATAGTAGTGGGTCCAGCACACATAAAAAAATATTTATAAGACGGAAACACTATACAGCAAAAGGTGACAACGATACTAACTTACCCCTAGAAGACAAACTTTCAACTCTCTCAGTGCCATATCGAGTTCTTCCAGTCTGTCAAAATGGTTTTGTTTTGGTCATTACCATTAGCAGTTTTTTTTTCTTTACTTTTTATCTTTGGTATTGTTCGTTAGTCCGGTACTGACTAGTAGTTTAACCTCATCCTGGTCATAGTTTGCCTCATACGTGCCTGCGGTTTTGCC
The DNA here is from genome assembly GCA_016785265.1 of Paraplagusia blochii. Taxonomy (NCBI): domain Eukaryota; kingdom Metazoa; phylum Chordata; class Actinopteri; order Pleuronectiformes; family Cynoglossidae; genus Paraplagusia; species Paraplagusia blochii. The sequence continues at coordinate 28,460 of JAFBJS010054832.1, read as the reverse complement.
GCATTCGCCACATTGTGAATTAAAGTAAATAAGCTAACTGGCTACAACTACGAAGCTTTCCGAATCGGACCGTCTCCATCTTGAATTCTGGTGTCACGTGACTGCTCGGCGTGTGTCCGTGCCGTTGAAAAGCGTGCGCGTTCGTGTGTGCCAAAGAGATGGACACGGTCTTGAGTGTGCGACATGTGAAAACTTCAACCTATTCGGTGTTTCCCACGCAACCAGAGTGGTGACTTTCAAAATAAAGGTCAATTCTGGTCACACCAATTGAAAGAGATTTCAATTCCACAATAGAATAACTTTATATATATATATTCTGTATAAATATGTATGTGTGTATATACAGTACATATTGTATACCTTAAAACTGCAAGATGGAATGGAAAAACTGTTATATTGTTAACATATTCTTAATCCAAGCTAAAATTGAGAAAAAGGCTTTACAATTAACTTTTTTTTCTGGGAATTTTGAACCCTACGAGTTTCCAAAGGTGATAAGTTGAGTCGTCATTTCCAGACTAATAACTTGAGCAGGTCTATTTGATATTTCAGGTCTTCATTGGCTTACTTCCAAAGACATTGTAAGCAACAGTACTGGAGATATTTATCTAGGTAAATAAGTACAAACTAGCACAAAACATCTCAACATTTGCCTGGCATTTCGCATTTCAAAAACAGGATTCAGTGGCCAACAAATGACAATGACATCTTTATTTTCTTCATTTTAATTACAGAATACTAAAAATAACATTACATAAAATGTCTTTTTAAAAGAAACCATCAAATATTACAAAGGCTGTAAATTTTGTAAAGTTAGGATAGAAAAATCTTTGAACAGTGGTGCATAATTGAAAAAGAAAAATAATTCTCATAAAATGTATATATTAACTGTTTTACTACATTAAAAAATGAGATGGACACAAAATGCAGACAGATGAGATGAGCAGACACTGCCATTACCGCAGCAATCTCTCCTATTGTAGGAAGAAAGACTCCAGATGCACAGCACACAGCAAAATTCATTCCCAAGTTTAAAAAAAAAATGTAGAGGGCATATCATTTACAGAGGGGGGGGGGGGGAAGAGATTAAAAAAAGTGACTTGGTGACTGCTCCCAGTATTCACACATCTCAGAGGGATAAAAACCTAAACTGGCCTTGGTTCCATAAATGCGCACAACTTTCCACAGGTTTAAGCTGTACAAAGAGTAGCAAAAAAAAAAAAAGTTGAGAGAACTCATACTTTTAAAAATCATTCCATCGAGACGGAATTAATCACACCTTCTCTTTCTGGCTCCTAATACAGCTGCTCCTAAAACCTACTGTACAACTGGTCAATCAGTTTCACTGAAATTCTATCATGGTCACATAATTCATACCTGGAGATCAACCACCGAGACTTGGAAAAGACTGTACAAGGAGAGTAGGATGGGAGGGGCTGGGGGTTAAAGCATGCATGCATAATCGAACAGTGCACTCGCCTTCAAACTCGTCTCCAAAACAGACCTCGACATGTGGCGCATAAATGACAGCCCTTGTGGAGAAGTTTGGAGTTGACGCAACAGAACGGGTTGCAAAACCATTGACAAAAGACATTCAGGGTCAGTGAGAACCGCAAACCTCTACATCACGCACTGGCCTGTCAAGTCCAAACAGAGGTAATCAGATGTCGCCTGATGTCAGGGGGGGAAAGGTTGTGCGCCGCTTTTGTTACATCAGACTTTTTTGGGTAGAGGAAAAGAGCCGATGAGGTCAACGGCTTGTTGTTCGGAGAAAAAAAAAAATGGTCTGATAAACACGCTGAGGAAAAGTCACTGTTCAATCTATGCAGCTGTAGTGGTTTCATTGGCCCAAGAAGACCAGGTAGTGAAATGAAGAAAAGGAGGAAATAGGAAAAACAATCCAGAAAAAAAACAATTCACAAAAATTAAGGTCGTCTTAGACAAAAGACATTTGTCAGGAAATGAGGCTAAAATACAACAGCAGAGCTACTTAGTTTGACTGGTCTGTCCCCTGAGTTAGTGCACACGTCAGAGTCTGGCAGGCCTCACCCGCATGTTCATTAAGAAATTCACAAGAACAAGCAACGAGGGATAGTCATAGACAAAAAAAATATATTGAGCAAATTCATATCAAGCTTAGGTTAGCTTTAAAAGAAGATTTCGTTTTAGTTTCACAAATCAAATAACTGGGGAGTGAGTAAATGTTGTTAGAGTAAGGAAGGTGTGAGAGAGGATAAATTCAGGTGATGCGGCCGCGTCTGTGAAAAATGGAGGCGGCGTCTTCTTGAGTCCTGCTCATTTCCTGAAAACACTGAGAGGTTTGGACTGTGGTACAAAACTAAGATGTGCTATAAAAAGCCCAACCACAGACTGTCGGAACATGCTCACGCTCTTCAATCTGAACGGCTGTCAAGATTCAAGCGGTGGCTGGTGCAGGTCTGTCCAGGAGGCAAGTGGTCGGTCGTCTGGTCAGGTGCTGGTGTTGCTGGTTGTGCCGACTGTGCGTCAGTCAGACAGACAGGTAGATAGACAGGCAGATGAGCTGTGAACGGGACGTGCTCCCCGAGGACTAGGTCAGAAAACTTGTGTCCATCATGCCTTTGCTGGGGTCCAGGCTGGCAAAGAAGCGGACGTCACGGTCCTTGTCCGACTGTAACGCTACCACAGTCTCTTCCAGCTCATCAGAGTAGGCACAGCCCTGTTCCTTGAAGAATGCTGTAAGCAAAGAACAACATTGCACTTACTCCATACATAAGGGTGCCCAAAATTTGGATACAAACGTCTAAGCACATGATTGTGATCATTTTAGTCTTGCAGACATGTAACATTTGTCATAGTGACGGTGTCAGATCTCACCTTTCTCCATCACACTTTGTCGCAGAGCTTTCGCCACCAGTACACGGACATTGGCCACTGGGTCATGTGAGAGACTGAGGAGGCTGGGTAGGAGGTGCTGGCTGAACTGCTCCATGGGCATACATTCCTCTTCCACTATGGCCTAAGTATTAGAAAAAAATAAATAAATAAAAATAAAAACACACTGATTGGGTCCTATATATTTTTTGCAATTTATTAGGTTTAAAGATTGTGCAGAGGCTAGGGTATATATTTTTTTCCTAAAACCTTGATGTGTTTTTGTACACAATTTCTCTCCAACAGCTATTATGTGTCCACATTTACATCTGTCATTAGTTTTTTTTTTTTTTTACTTCCTCACATGTTTTGTTTAATCAGCATCATGTGCTTGTGCTTAAGCACATGATGCTGATGTTACTGGGCTTCAGACAGAGTAAGCTGCCTTGACTTACATTACTAAAATGAAGTAAACACAAAGGCAAATACAGTACAGTACAGTAATTAGGCATTCACACAGCAGAAATGAAAAGACGGCACATCCCAGACTTCAGGTGTTTTATATTAGGAGGTAAACATCACAGACCTGACAGATAAAGGCGAAAGCCTGCCTCCCGACCCATTTGGGACAGTGGCAGAACCTGACGGTGAGTTCGTTGATGAAATTGATGCCTAGATCATCAGCACCACATGCATACAGCTTCTGCAGGATCTCCACAACCTATAAGACAGTATTAGAAAAAAAATTAAGGGTTTAAACACTTAAAACACAGAAGAGTGTCAGCTAGTGTGAAGGGAAAAGTTTACAGGACAGTTATGAAACCAGCCATGATGGATGGATTAGAGACACTAAGAATAGGTAGAAGACAGGATGCAGAGCTGGAGGTGGAGGAGTTAAATATGCCAAGGTTCTCTTAAGGACAAGGATGGACAGGATCAGGAAAGAGGTGATTAGAGGGACAACAGAGACAGAAATGTTTGGAGAAAAAAAACTAGAGAAGCCAAATTGAGAAGGTTTGGACATGTTCAGAGGAGGGACAGTAGTTATATTGGTAGAAGAATGATCCTAGAGATGGAGCTATCAGGCAGGAGACAAAGAGGAGATTGATGGATGCAGTGAGGGAGGACATGGAGGTAGTTGGAGTTAGAGTTGGGAATAGAGAGGACAGGGGGAGATAGAAATTGTTGGTGCTGTGGCAGCCCCTGAAAAAAGGGACGAGCCGAAAGGAAAAGAAGAAAAACAGACAGGAATGGTCTAGGTCATAAATTTACTGAAACAAGGAACTCAAGACATTTCTGTTTAGACAACAATGAAGTAAAAATGAAAGAATGATGAAGTTGTCATTATTATGTTGAATCAAAGATTCAGCTCTGGAGACTCTCATTCCTGGGATGTGGTGTTAAGAACATTTTTCACATGAAGGAAAGAAAATACTGGGCAACTAAACCAAAATGACCCGTTTGTTTAACAAAACATCAAGCACAAGAGCTGAAATCTGCCAAGGAATTACTCCATTTGACTACAATTCATCCAGATCATCTTTCCAACTGTGTGACTCATTTCCTTTTTGTCTATTGTTTCGCTGACAACCACATGGCACAAGCAGCCAGCATTGCTTTATTACGTTAAATCAGATGTCCCCTAAAGCAGCAAAATCTGGAATACGCTCACCAGTTTGTATGAGATCCACCTGACCTCCGAGACTTTGTCAGAGCAGAGTGTGAGGGCTATCTGTCTGAGGTAGTCATACACGTCGTAGTGGCTGTACAACTCGATGATTAAGATCAGCTGCCTGAAGAGGGACATGGTGGGAAGTCACAAGTTAGACCATTATTCTATATAGAAACAACCTGTCAATAAGCGCATTAAACGTTTGAACTTAAGTAAAAAAAAAAAAAAAACATAATTTAATCAGATAAGTACACATATAACTATTTGAAAGGTTTTTTTCTATAGCTGAGATAGGGAAAAAAAACACATACTCTGCGAGTTCATATCTGAATCTCCAGTTGCGGCTGTTGTCTGTCACCATAAACTCTTGCAGCTGGTAGAGATATTCCCTCCTCTTGTCTGCGTGCAGCAACTACAAAAAAATAAAGTAAATACAATTCAAATATATGCCCCCCAAAAAGAAGGTATTTAATAAACATAATTAATAATCCCTTCGTTTTTATTCTCAAACCCAAAGAAGATATATCACCTTGAGGAAGTCGTACAGATGTTTTAGTACGCCAATTCGGACTTCGTCCAGATCTTTGAGGAAGCCATTGAAAATGGGAACGAGATCTGCTGCTGTGAGCTGATCTCCCAGAATCACGGCCAGCTCATGGATGGAGAATGCTAATGTACGCCGCACCTTCCACTTTAATGAGCGGGAGAAAAACAAAGACGGTTAAAATTTTCTAATTCTAATATCCGTGGGAAGATTTAGACTAAAATAGATCTAAAATAAATAGTTAATAGAAAGACCTTTGTCCTTCTCTTTTCTGTTGAAACTACACAATAAACCTCATCAATATATGTTTATAAGTGTCCTTCTTCACAGGTGTGGTTTTCATTAAATGTAATAAATGTTCATTTCAATAGCATAGACATTGCAAATCAAACACTTCAAAGAACACTGTCTTTGAAGTGAGAGGAACTTCAGCTACGCCTTGTAATGATATTCTACATACAATTATTCTATTGTCGTCTCAGTGTGACTCAGTGTCATTACTATGTTGCTGCCATTTGGCAACTGTTCACTTTATATACTTCAAATCATTTGTACCCAAAAACAAACCTAAGGCCCAACTAATTCCAATATACGTTAGATATAATGCTGATTGTTTTGATCTAAGGTTGGAAAACAACCTGCCTGCGCTTGTGGTGAAGTGGCGACTGATCCATAAATGTACATATTAATTCTATTAATTCTAAGTAGGAAAACTTAATTATTTCTTATTTTATTTTTTTGTATGAGGAATAGAATTGAATTCTACGCAGTACAATTTACAAAAGGTATGGGAAGGTTTATTGGAACCATCTGCTCTCAGCTAACATTTTAACAAGGGAAGCTGAAGAAAAATTTCAGTTTAAATCTGTACCATTTTTTATTTTACTTTTTTTTTAAAGTTTACCTGCACATCTGTGGCGAGGGTTTCATACGTGTCTTTGAGGCAGTGCCAGTTCTGTCGCCCCAGAGTAAGAGCGACTCCAGGCAAACTGAAGGCACAGTGTTTGGCTATCTCTGTATCAACTGTCTGGGCCCGGGCCGGGTCTGTCATAGAGAGGTATTGATCCAAGAGTTGCTGCGGGATAACATTCTGAGGAGACACAATAAAAGGTTGCAGAGACTAATGAGAAAAGAGATAGAAGGAAACTGGAAGACTGGCATTCTATTATCAAGAAGTCAATACAAACATCTGATCAAAAATGTATAAGACGCCTTTACTGACCTGGACCTTGGGCTTATCCTCCGACATTGGGCTAAAGTCTGAGTCATCTTTTCCTTCCTCCTCCACACTCTCTATAAGTTCAGACTCCTGGAAATGACAAATGTTTAGTTAAACAGTCATGAAGCTAAATAAATTACTTCAACTTGTTCTACATTAGGAAATTCAGATCAAAACAGATAGAATTCCACCAACAAAGATAAAAAACATATATAGACTTCAGTTCATAAATAGTAATTAGGTTCTCAGTTATGAAAATTCTATGAATAGTGAATTTTCTCTCTCACCAGAATTGGTGAGTTGGGAGGGGAGTCCTCCTGATTCTCCTGAGGCTCAGTTTGTGTCTCTTCGTCTCCATGCTCTTGGAAAGTGCTCGTCTCTAACGTTGGTTGACATTCCACCATTGGTTCCTCTTCTGGCGGGCTCTCCTTGCTCTCAGGCTGCGCCTCAACAGGTTCATTCGTCTCGGGCGAGTCTTCAGTGCCACTGTCCACTTTCTCTTCTGTGGGGGTGGTGGGACTGCTGTCTGTGGGGCTGTGGTCGGTTAGGCTGTTATCTGTAGTGCCGCTGTCGGCAGAGCTGCTGTCTGTGAGGCTGTTGTCATCAGGGCTGTTGTCTGCGGGACTGCTGTCTTCAGGGATCTCCTCTGTAGGACTGTCATCTGTGGGACTGTCTAACTGGGCTGCCTTCAGAGCTGCTGACAACACCTGAAATTGGGCTGGAGGCAAATTACAGAACATATATTAACCCATGTGTATACAGTTAAATAATTTAACAACTTACAGCCAGATAATGATGCTGACTCACCTTGTACGTCGGGATCATCCATGTGCGGCTGCAAACAATCTAAAACTTTCTGTATCTGGTCGCTGGTAGATTTGTTACGGATGGACATGGAGTCGGGACAATTGTCCTCAGCTTGCAGTTTCTCTTCCTCCTTTGTAGCCTCCTCCGATGTTTGACAACTCAGCATCTCCAGCTCCCCGCTGATGTCTGGCAATGGAGACCTCCAGTAGTGGAAAGAGTTAAAGTTTTCATCGGTCTGGTCCATCTCTTTTGTGTTCGCGGCTGCGTTTGTAGCATTGTTTAAAATGATTTGGGAGAAACTATCTTCCATCTCTCTGGACACGGCGTGGTTGTCATCAGGGTTGTGCAGGTCCTCATTGTCAGCTGTTAACACGTGCTCTGGCGATGGCGTTGCTCGCCCGTCCTGGTTGGGAGGTGTGTGAACAATGGTTCTTTCTGTGTGGCAGCTACTGATACCAGGGCAGTTCAAAGAGTTTAAGGAGCAGTCACTGGAAAGAGAGAAGGAAAAAAACAAAACACAAACACTTCATCAAAAATGTGACAATTCTGAATATACAATACTGAGAAAATGTTAAGCAACATACAATATTTATATATTAATTATGATTAGATAAGATCTTCCAGCCAACTCATGAAACTGGTCTGTCCTGATTAAGCCAGATGAATAATTCACACAGTGACTCATCCGAACAGTGACGCAATAACGCCTCAGTATTGGCAACAATTTTGGACTTGTCTTTACCCCTACGCCTGTCTCTTGTCTAACCGTGAAGTCTGAATTAGACAATATATTGTTACCTCTCTGATGTTGTTTTGGGGACCTCCAGTAAGGCTCCATCCTCTCTGAAATGTAGGCCAGCACTGGAAGGGTTTGCAAAAGTGGAGATAAATCGTCCTAGAGACTGAAAGGCAGCCTGACGGACCTGTGAGGGAAACAGCAAAAACAACAGTTTTCATTTCAGAAAAAAAAGAAAAGTATTGGCAGTTATAAAGGTTAAATAAATAGCCTTGGTCAGCACTTATTCTTCTTTTCCTTTCGGCTTGTTTCTTTTTTCAGGGGTTGCCACAGCGAGTCAACAATTTCCATCTCAACCTGCCCTGTGTATCCTCTAAATCCACCTACCTTCATGTCCTCTCTTCCTGAATACATAAATCTACTCTTTGGACTTTCCTCTTCGACTCCTACCTCGTAGCTCCATCTCTAACATTCAGCCCTGGTCAGCACAACTCTTTAAGTATTTCATAAAAAATATTTTAAAGTAACTCAGACAAAAGTCCTCAGTGATGGGTTATTATGGACGTTACCCTAAATTTTGAACGGCAGGACTCATCCTTCAAAGTTTATATGTCAGCCACTGCAAGGGTGTTCTCTGCTTTGGCATTTTTGCCACTACTTTCTTACTGAAGCATGAAAATTGCAAAGTTAAACTTTCATCACAGGCTGCATCTTGAAATAAGGAACACAGTATATGTGCTGCAACAAAACTTTCTGAAGTAATAACAGCTATTTTTAGTCAAAGAAGAAGTTACATCTATCAATACACATCTTACCCAGCGTGACTGGTCACTAATGAGGCTGATGAACAACGGCGACAGCTTTGCACGTCGCACCTCTGACGAGGTGGAGTTGGAGACCATCATGAAGCACTCGGCACAGGCTTTTCTGATGCCCCATAGACTGTCAGAGCACAGGTCAAAGAACTTGGGCATCTGCAACAGAACCCAAGACACTCAAACACAGTACTGTAATAAATGAATCATGCTTTATTTTACAGACTTAAGTGTTTAATATCTTTATTGCAATCACTGATTTACCAAAAGTTTCTCTGTGGCTTCTTGTCCTACAATAGAACAGAACTCTCCAAAATTTGCTGCACACACCTACAACACAAACACAAAGATGTAGTGGTTGAACTCCAAAAAAAATATTTTTTTAAAACCCATATGCAGAACAAGTACTGCTAAGTATCACATTGCAAAATAAATTAGCAATTCCCAGCACAGAACCAACATTTGTAAAACAACGCAGCAGAAACGAAGGCAAAACAGAATTAAGGCCAAAACTAAAACACGAGGGTTAAGCTGTGGGCTGCCCCAGCTGTAACAACAGGATATGACCTGTGTCTCACTTGCCTCACGGTCACACAAAGTAATTTGGTCCAACAGAGACATGGTTTAAAGGATGTTACCTTGCGCACTTGAAAGAGTCTGGCGTCACTGCACAAATCACAAAAACGTGGCAATAGGAGATGTTCCACGGTGTCTTTGCTCAACATGGTGACGACTTTACACATGATCTGCAAAAGTGGTGGAGAAACACTGTGTCATCACAATAGAAAAACCGAAAAAATTCAGAAAAGCCAAATCATGTTTTAAAAATGACACTACACCATACCGCAGTGGTCCCCAACCACTGAGCCATGGAGCGGTACTACCATATAACTTTAAGAATAAGTAGAGTTTCTTACAGCAACTGCCTCTATTTTGTAGTCATCATCACTGCTGGGTTCTGTCAGGTCCAAAAGAACTGGACACACTTTGGTCTCCATGTCACCTTTCGAGATAAGGCCCTGCTCCAACAGAACCAGCAGTGCTGCTTGACTTGTTTTCCGCACCTAGAAAATAAAAATCAAATGTTTAGGGGAAAAAAAAGTGTTCCAGCTTTATCTGTTGCACTGTTAAATCTGAAACTTACCTGGTTATTGGGATCAGTGAGGTAACCCACCACAATTGGTACTAAGTATCTTGAAAAAGCAGCAGGAAAGTTGGGTCGGCTCTCATGTAAAAACATGGCAATGTTAGGAACCTGCTCCATCAGCTCTGCTCGTACTGTGGGCTCTGAGCATAAACACCACAATATCCAGATGAACAACAAATACAATATGTTTGTTTGTGGACCACAAATCCATAAAGCACATAGTATTTACAACTGCATTTGTTGAATAATTAGTGCTGCTACAATAACAGGAAAAATGTACGCACCTCCATCTTCTGACATTCTGGCAACTGTTTCCATGACACTGATAAAATCGTTTTCATTGTCACTGAACTCCCGCAGGACGTCAAGCAGGCCACGTGCCACGATTTGCCTAAAATGCACAGACAGGTTCAGGTTATTGTACCACGTGCCCACAGCTGCTTCTGAAAAGCACTGCAGAGACGGAACTGTCGCATACTTCACACATGAAGATTAAAATAGGAAGATTGCTCTAACACTGTAGCTACACATATTTTTAAAGGAGAAGAGCCATATCACATGTCTGTAATTTCTCCAAATATCCCGTCGGAGCTTTAAATATAACATTTCACGGGCTTAAACTGTAAAGCAGCATTCAAACATAAACAATTTACACACACATTTTAGATTTCTTTTATTTTCATCCCACCAATTTGTACACACAACTTTATTGTCAACAATAGGTTTTACTGGGATTTGGTGTAAGAGAAAGCTATTGGAAGACAGCTGAACAATAAATGCCATGGCTGACTTAATAGCACCAGTTGCTTGTGTAGCTCGTAAATGTTGAAACGTGGCGCCTATCATGTTGCCAGTGCAGGGTAAACCTAAACGTTTCAACAACAACTCCAGAAAAGAGAGGCTGACCGAGGTCACCCAGCTATTAAAACCCCAATAATCGTCATTGTTTAACATTTTATCTTATGGATCCTAAACCAAATAGCCTATACTAAAGCAAACTTCAAGAACAAACATTTGTGTATATGACAGGGTATTTCTAAGCAGCATGTAGATATTTATCCCAGCTTGGTTTGGCAGAAGCAGCGTAATCTGGCCCATGTCAAAGAACTAATTGAGGACACCTGGTGTGACGCTATGGCTCCAAATTGAGAGTTGTTCTGCACTTGCCAGTGCAACAATAATTGCATTATTTGATTTTTTTTTTGCATCATTTTCATCAGCAACCACAGCATTGCAAAATAAAGCGCAAGAGCAAAAATACAGTATTATCAGCAAAAGCAATGTTTAATAAAGTATCAATAAAGGCAATTTCACTTACCTGTTAAAAACATTTTCACTGAAGGCGTACTTTTCTAGACGTCCGAGGGGTGTGAGGTTGTCTTGTCCTGCATCCAGGAAAGCTGTGATACGAATGCTATCACAATCTGAACCATAGTCATCGAATCCAACTGTAGACAACAAGACAACATTGTTCAATTGAGATTTATTATAACAAGAGAAAACTATCAAAATAAAAAAAGATGATGTATTGCCATAATGTTTGGCATGAAATGGAGAAAAGGGGTCTAATATGTATATTAGATAACAAAGATATTTCTTCTAATATCGCCATCCGTAACAACACAAGGACCGTTAGTGTAAGTTTAATTAAGCACTGTTTCGTCATCTCAATGGCTTACACAGACAGGGATTTATGGTTTGGATGCTGAACTGCTAATAATAGCATGGCATTAACCTTGAAATTGTGTTGACAGCTTTCAATTTTGCAAGGCTGAATAGCCTTGCTTGAAACACAAGACCCTTCCATATCACACTTACCAAAATGTAGAAAATGACAGCACAGTTTCAATTAACAGAGATGAAGAGTGTCCCCAATTTAAATTGGTTACTGTTTATAAAACTTTTGAAGGAAAAATATAAAGACATAATACTTACAGTCATCCAAATCATCATGGCCATCTTCAAAGTATAAAGATAGACCTGAAAAGGTTGGAAAGTTTCACTTCAAATCTTTACGCAGTGACATGTTGTTCAAAACATGAGACAAAGAGTTCTTTAGCAAACCATTTGGTCACTGAATAATAACTGTAAAATGTAAAATCTGTGTATTCACATGACATAACTGATCAATGTGAAAACAAATCAGTTAGGTACAGTACAGATTTCATGTATCCCAAACACATAGCCGTTATTATAAAGATCTCCACAAGTTATCGAATTGTGAGGTAAAAACAGATACACAAAGACCTCTTACACACCTGAACTATTAAACATTTATAGATAAATTGCAAACCACTACTTTAATCAATTAATCAGTAAATATGTATTTAGATTTCAATATTTCAGGAAGGGTTATTACCGATTCGGGTTCTGAGAAGAGAAAACATGACTTTGACCCGATCCATACATCCAATAAATACATTTATTAGTTCGGATAACTCCTTTCGTCGACAAACACCTTACATTTAGTCTTCGTTATTTATTACTTTTGTATTATCGTACTGGTAACCATAGTAGCACCAGTGGCAGTCATTGTTTATATCAATAGCCATGAGTCTTGTCTATAGGCATTTACACAGGATCTTTACGGATTGTTGTATTATTATTTTCAATAAAAATTGACAATGTATCGAGTTTATTGTTACGTCACGAAACCATTGTTTCCTACGGTTCTATTGTAATTTCGTGTAACAACAAATGATGCGCTTCAAACCACCCCTAATTTCGTATTGTTTAAGTATAAAAGCGATAGACTACACAAGAAACATCGAGTGTTATTACGCAGAACGTTACAGTGATGGGCATCAAAACAAAACGTGGTGGGTCGGGAAAACGTCTGTGTTTACAAGCGTCGGAATGTTCTGCGACGATTTAAATTAAGTCATATGTCGATGTATAAGACTAAATGTAATGTTTAACAGTGGGTTTTAATAGCATAGCGATGGGCTTTCACAGTTACAACAAACGTCGGACTGATAACGCACAACACGTCGCCTTTGTTGGTCATAAAGGAGGATTTGCTGCAGATTATGGCCGAAAATGACTTTAGCGACTTGGCTAGCGTTAGCCAAGTACTCGCCAGTATTTCTATTGAAATATTCGACAATTAACACACAAAAGACATATCCATCCATATTTAAACGTTAGGAATACATGTCAATAGAGCACCCCGTGCTTATTTGCGAGCTATCTATCCTAAACGTTGTTTATAGTTATCATTTTCACACCGCTGGTTGTTAAGCTAGTTAGCTGTGCTAAGTTTGCTAACACTTCTTGTCCAGCCCTTTTCCTTGACTTGGTAATAACTCTCCGCCAGGAGGGAACACAAAATGTATCAACCCCAGCTCCCTAATGGCAAGCTGCACATTGTATGCGGACCAGCGTAGTGTATAGATGTCTACGGTGTAGCTTCCTACCGCTGAAAAAAAACATTTTTTAAAAAAGTATTACCTGCCATCTTGAGTCTCGCCTCGGCTATGCGGGGCCGCCGTCCCGGTGTGGGCTGTCACCAGCGCACAGCTGTCACTCATACACAAACTACTTCCTCAGAACACTTCCTGGGCTGATATTACGCCAGCACTTTCCTCTTATGAAATGGTTTAACAATACGAAAACGATTACAAATTTCGACAAATAACCGTAAGCGTTGTAGTCCTGAATCTGTTGATATCACGACAATTTAAACCTTCATTTAAACTTTGATTTTTAACTTAAGATACTAATTACAAACAAGATTTGGTTCTAATGAAAGACACCAATATTTTGCCAAGTTCAATCTGGTGGGAATTACTCGTTACACAGTGTCGGGAACGCGCACAGCTAAAGCGGAAGTCGGGGCTGCGTTTGCGCTGCGCGCGCGTCTGGAAATCTCGTGCGCGCAATTCTCGCAAAGAGGGGTTATGTCGATAATGACACTAAACAAATATAAAATAAATAACAAATACATAAATAAAATGATACGTTAAGACAAAAAAGCAAAATGTACTTTTACTTTGCTCTTAATCTATTTAAAACATTAAACTTCCGGCCTATTAGGACAACTTCCGGCTTAGGTTCATTTGCTTCTCTTCATTACCTAAAAGTCCTGTTCATTACCTAAAAGTCCTGTTAAAAATCCTTTAGTTGAATGAAAAGCGAAAAAGATTAAACTATAATGATGATTTTTATCATGTTACAGATACAACTCATATTGTCTCAAATTATATTGCTTAAATTTCAATTAAAAACAAAGATAATCGGTGTTTATTGTAATTCATTTTTTAATCAAAAATCAATCACTGAAACATAACATAAAATCACTCAAATTCAGACTTTTAAATGTTGCTTCTACGTTTTAAAACTTTTCTCTCTTCACTGAGTCTGAGCCTTGTGTCTTTTTGAACAACAGTAGTTTCCTGTCCCACACGGTGCTGCCATAGCTCTGCATCAACTCCATGCCACAGTGGTTCTCCAAGTGTTCCCTGGCGTGTTCTGCCACATCTCCCCGAATCTTCAGGGTCTTAAACATGTCAAAGTCTGAGCGGCCAATTTTCCTGAGCCGCCGGGCAGCAGAACGGTAACATTTCCAGGGCTGAGCCTCCAGCAGTAGATGACTGCTGATGGAGGCCAAAGAGGAAAGAAGCTCCAACAGGCCAGAGTCTCCATGGTTGAGATGCACCCACATTGTCACGGCCAAACAAAGAGTCAAGTGGAAGTTGGAACAACCGTGCTGCTCGAGGTAGCTCTGTAGCGGCTCCTTATCTGCGGTGATGTCCAGAGGGATGAAGGAGATCCTGCTGGGGAGAGGGTTGGTCTGCTGAGCTCGCAGGATCAGAGCTTCATCCAGGTCGAAGCCCAGAAGATGAACTTTGTTCTCTGTGAGCTCTTCTTCATCCACCACATGTTTATAAAAGGCTGCACTCAGGTCCTGTCATTCACAGAGGAATACATACAGTAAGTCAGGCCATCATAGGATCCATGTATAATAATATAATTAATGTGACAGTCACAAACATGTCCAAACCATCTCTGTCTTCTCTAACTTTTTCTCCAAACCTTCCTGTCTTCCTGTCCCTCTAATCACCTCATTCCTGATCCTGCCCATCCTTGTCTCTCCTAAAGAGAATCTCTTTAACTCCTCCACCTCCAGCTCTGCCTTCTACCTATTCCTACATTAGTGTCTCTAAACCATACATCGTGTCTGGTCACACAACCGTCCTGTAAACCTTAAAATGGAAGTTTAATACTAAATAATTTAAGAAGTGTCCATGTTTAATATTTATTTTTATATATTTTTATAATTAGCATTGACTTATTTTTGGTTCGTGTTTTAAAGTAAATCTGTTATTACGTAAAACTATACTGTACTTTTACATGGAATATAATATTATGGTGCCTTATAAACACAAAATACTACATCCTCTAAAAGTAAGAAGGATCAGTAAAA
Organism: Paraplagusia blochii; assembly: GCA_016785265.1. Lineage (NCBI taxonomy): Eukaryota > Metazoa > Chordata > Actinopteri > Pleuronectiformes > Cynoglossidae > Paraplagusia > Paraplagusia blochii. The sequence continues at coordinate 13,242 of JAFBJS010054832.1, read as the reverse complement.
AGTTGACCCCTGACGGTCGTACCCCAGAATTGCAGCCCACGTCCAGGATGAGTGTAGTTTTTCGGTCTCGGCTGAATCCCAAATCCTTTAGGAGAGAAGCTGGGATTAGACTCAGACGGTTCTCCGGTGGATTGAAGGTGTAATAATTTATGAAGTTTCCAAACGGAGCAGCTCCCGGATCGAAAGTTTCGTCTCCTTCTTCTACTTCCCTCAAATTATTTCCTCCAACACTACTGTCGTTACATGTTGCCATTGTAACGTGTACGTCTGGGAAATCAATCCGTGTGGGAACAAAAGACATACCTTGTATATGTATATACATGCAATATGTTTATTATATTTCTCATTTGGCACAGTTATCATTACAACAAACCCGAAGCTTGTACGTCACGAGTTAACATTTTTCATTGAATGCTATAAACCATGAATAATAAACACAATATGACACATTTAAAGTCAATTTTTTATCATTATTTCCTGGTCAGAAGATGGCGCTCACCAGCTCGTCCTTTAAACAAATGTCCTTTGGAGCTTCCGTAGGGAAAACGCGCATTCTCCTTAGCTTGAATGCTAATTTCACATGTAACTTCCTTGACATTGAGGTCTACGGCGAGAGCCTGTGTTTATATCTACACCTCGAATAAAGGTAATTTGATCTTTATTTTTGCCAGAAGATGCTTTAGAGTTTGTTTTTAAGTAGGTATATAATGTACAAGTAGTGGAACGCGTTGTGACTTCACCAATGTCGACGCTGCGGAGGGTAATATAAACTTAGACCGTTTGATTTAGTTGTTTAGTTATTTATCTTCTCTATTTGTTATAGAGTGACAATGTTCATTAATGAGCATTTAATAAAAATGTCGACGTACCCAGCTGTAGCAATACAGGCTAATTGTCAGCCGTTTCCCCCCTGCCTGATAGATGTAGATGTAGTTGTGTTTTCTTCAACGTAATTGTTGCTTGTATTTCTCAGATGATCACTAATTCCTATCGTCCAAGTACAAAAAAACACTAGAATGTAGAAGAACGAATTTTTTTTACAACGCGGAGGGAAATCCTGAATAATGCTTTTTTTTTACAACCGAAAAACAAAAAGCAATAACCTTTGTTTTTCGTTTGTAAAAACTCGTTTAACAAATGTATACTCAGACACGTATCTAGTATTCAGGGTTTTGGTGGAATACTTGCAAGCTGAAATGAATTACTAATAAATGAGTTATTTCATATATAAACCACTTTGGATACGTTTGATTTGTTTATTTTTTATATGTTTTTATGGCAATAGAAAAAATATTTTTTTGCACTGGGGATTTCTTTTGCATGCTTACTGCATTATATATTCTAAATATCATCCAGAGAAACAATAATAAATGTATCGGCATTTCAGAGAATGTTAATTATTAAGCTTGACCTTCTTACTTCTATCATCTGCTGATGTTACTTACTGTTACAATGTAATGTTTCCAGCAATCCCATCATGTTGACTGGCAAGCGTCTGGCTGACATTAGCTACAAAACCTTCTCTGCCTCCATGATGCTGCTGACAGTATATGGAGGATACCTGTGCAGCATGAAAGCGTACAACTTTTTCCAGAGACAGAAGAAGCTGAAGCTGGCAGCAGAGAACCAGGATCTTGAATTGATCAAAGACTGATGTCACACCATGGATTCAAACATATTTTTTTTGCACAGAGGTGGACATTTTCTCCATTTCCTTGTTCCTGCATCCCCAAAACTGGGAAGAATATGTATCGACTTCATGGAAAGGATTTTGTGTCTTTGCGTAAAATGTTTTCTGTAAGAAAACAACCAGAAATCATAATGTAAACCAGTGTAATGAGCATGGAAGTGGCTCTAATGGTTTGTTTAAAATAAATGCACTTATGAGGCAAAATATGTTAAAAATATGAAGGGAGTAAAACATCTGAAGAGTTTTTTTTCCAACCACAGAATATATTTCTAAAATCTTTTTTTGTTTTGTTTTTACAAGGCACTCACATAAGAACATAAACAGTGGTCCTAATACCTGGATTCAATATAGTGTGATATCAAACATAAGCATTTGGTCTCAGAAAAGTAAAAAAAAAGACAAACAGAAAAAAAAAACACATCAGACGGAAAACTGACAGGTGAAAAGGCAAATACAATAAAACCACAAAAGGCCTGAAACAGCTACTGCTTTAACTTTTGTGTAGGATGAACTTCTGAACACAAGTGATGCAGATTTTTTAACATTCTGAAAATAGGAATTGCAACAAAGTCAGACATTTCAGACCTGCATCAGTGGAGATTGTTTTCCAGTGTAAATTAACGTTAAGCAACGAAAGAACACGTTCGTCAGACCAATAAAACTGGAAGAGAACATCGAAAAACTGACCAACATCTGCAGCTACAAAATAAACCATTTCATCATTTGTAGAATTACCAGTCCCGCTGACTGACTACTTCAGTGTTCCACCCCTGGAGTTGTGCACGTCTTTAAGGGTTCTCTTCAGAGACAACACCAAATTGTAGACAATTTTTGCATTCATCCCATCATCAGTTCACCTCCTGGACGTGCAATGACTCTGTCAGTGTCCTCGTTTGTATGTGTTTGTGTGTGAATGTAGACACAAGCTCGCACTCAGAATGGAAACTGCAGGGGGCGCTAGGCTTCAGGTTTCACGTCACCAGCTGCTGTGGTTCTGAGCTGGGCCTCTAGAAGCAGCAGTAGCAGCACAGTGACCATTAGTGCCATTTTCTCCCTTTGCTGAGAGGGCAGTGTTCTTCAAACCGTCGGTAGGCGTGTCCTCCTCTTCCTCTGAGCTGCTCTCGATGTCACTACGCGCGTCATTCACCACCTGATGAACCAAAAAAATTAAACAAAAACATTAACTTGAATATTTGAGGTAAATTAGGCAGCGACTTTTAACAAGCACTACTTACAATTTGATTAAAAAAAAAGTACAAGTCACAGTAAATAGAAAAGTAAAACAAACTCCTAGACATTGTGATACAGTGGTAACCTGGCAGCTAATGAAAATGGCAGTAAAAGTAAATGAATGGATAAATAAGAAAAATAACGTATTTGCTTCTGGTTAGTTTAGTTATTTTTATTATACATTTTGCAGGTGATCGGACAAAATATTACCTCCTAAATCAAACTTGAGTTACACCCTGGATTAGGCCACATGTGGGGACCAACGGTCAGATTTGCATGCATTTGCAAAAGTGTGCAATTAATGGTTTGTGAAACATTTCACTGATCAATAACTTAAACATTAATGATGAATTGTATAATAATTTTATACATTTGGAGAAACCATATGGTGTTTTTCTTATTTCTTTATTTTACATTCCAAATTATTTAATTTTGCTAACTTCTATAACTTATTCCTCAAATTGTAACTAATTTTGGATAAACGCAGCTGCCAAACGTACTCTAATGTAATGTAACAAATAGGTATCAAACCAGTTACACAGGTACTGTGAGGCAGGCCAGATAACCACTTGTTCCACCGTGCGTTTTCCCTCTTAAAATCCACTTCCTCAAACCAAACTAGTTTCTGAATGTGAAACCAGTCGATGATTGCGAGTTGTAGGCGTGTTTTCGCACCACAGGGTGGTGCTGTAGGGACGACCTCGGGCCTTACTGACTAATAAGAACCAGTTAGACATGGTGGATCTCACTACTCATCATTTCAAGCTCTTTTCCAAATGACTTCCGCACAGAGCTGGAGTTTAAAGTTAAGCAGCTGATGCATGAGTGCAAATGAACGATATGAAATTAAGATGGTCACAGGCAAAGAGAACGAGAGCCAGAGACAGAGACAGAAAGTGAGGAGAACAGAAACTTACAGCCACACATACAGAAGTGGAAGAGAGTGGAAGAGAGCCGTGCGGAGGAGAGATCAGTGGACAAAGACAGACAGAAAGTGTCTCATTCCGCAGGGAGAAGAAACACGCAGCGTCTGCAGAGAGAGTACACAGAGTCAGGGAGGAACAGAGGAAGAAGGCTGCAGAGGCCGACCGTGCTTATATTTAGATTACATGTGACAATAATAATGTCATCTGGGCAGCTCAAAATCAAAATACTCTGGACTGTAGGGCAGGCGTAACAAGAAAATACATGCATTTGTTCATGAAACTAAAATCATTAATCCATTCATCTACTGCTTAATCATTTACAGGTTTATATATATATATTTATTTCAGGGTTCTTTCTATTAAATCCTATTTGTTTCGAACCCAGGACTCTGCATCAGCCGAGTATGGAGCCTAGTCTCAAAAAGAACACACGCGTAAACACAGAAACGTGTGCGTATTCTGAGAAGAACGTGCACGTAAACACACAATTTCTATCTTTGACGAGTCTCAAAAATATAAATTAGCGCGCGCGTAGTTTCACAAATTAAAAGCACGGTTTGCATGCGCGTACCCTAATCCACAAACATATTTGGACGAATTAACAAACGTATTTGAAGTGTGAAGCGTTGTTTGTGTGCTCTTCTCAGAATACGCACGCGGATCCGTGTTTACGCGTGTGTTCTTTTTGAGACTATTCTGGCTCCATAGCCGAGCTACTCTAAGAAACCACAGTAATATGTTTTTAAAAAAGTTACTTATTACTTTACTAGTTACTGCGCTGAAAAAGTAATTAGTTACATTACTAGTTACAAAATTATAAAAGCAACTAATAACTAGTTACTTTACCTTCTTAGTTACTGAGAAAAGTAGTTTTGTTACGTAACGGCGTTACAAGTAACACGGTAGACCCAACATCGCGAATGACTAACAAAATGATAATCTTTATGAAAAATTTATATATTGATAGATACATATAGGATCCCATACAGATAAAAAAACATGAATACTTTCATTGAGAATTTTTGACCGTAGTAATCACAGCAGTAAAAAGGAACCGGTGATGTGACTTCCGTCAACTCGTGACCCACCTTGCCACGCTGCAGGGCTTTGAAAGCTATACGGGCGATGAGGTAGGACCAGATGACGTGCAGCACCTGGAGGACCAGCAGTAGGAAGTTGAATAACATCCAGGATGGAAAGGGTCCAATTATGGCCTGGCTCTCAAACATAGTGGAGTTGAGGACCCTGGAGAACAAGAAGAAATACAATGAAAAAAAACCAAAAACACACACTACATTTAACGCAACAGGAACGTTTAGACAAATAAACACTTCCTTCAGGTGTGTTTGCGTTACATTTCCATGGTAATGTTGGCAGTTGCTTTATTTTCCACATTGTTGTGTTCACACTTTTGGCCCAACATTTTGCTATTTCTTAGCAAATGTTACATAACTCTTAACTCTGCTTTCTTCTATCACTTTAAAGAAATGCTGTCAAACTCGCGGCCCGCGGACCTTTTTCGGCCTGCAAAACCTAGCCATCAGGCCAGTGAAAAAGCTCATTTCAGAGCTGATATCCAGCCACTTCAATAGTTTTCTTGAGAGTAACCGAAATTACTCAAGTCCTTACACCAATAGCTAAGACACTGTACTGCTAACAACAGTACTCTTAGGTCACCTGACTATGTCTGTTGGCTGTAGGACCAGCTGAGTGGACGGAGGTTGTCAACAGCCCCTCCTGCCCCCCCACACAGGTATAGATTTCAGTTTAGGTGACTGCACCGGCCACAGTAGCGTTGTCACTCATCCGCACTAAGACACTGAATATAGCCACTCAGGTTACTGCTGGCAACGGCAGCCTTCCTGTTGTCTGCTCCTAAAGACGGAGCTTCAACATCCAGGTCCGTGGAGGAGAATGCGCACCATCTGATCTGATCTGATCTGCTCCCTGCAGCCCCCAGGACCATGAATACAACTCCAATGGTCTGTGTACAGAATGGCCTAATCAGGTTTACAAGCCACTGGCAGCTGCATCACATGACAGTTATTTCTCAAGATAAGATCACACGTCTTTGGTCGTGGGTCACGTGTGGACTGGAGGAGTGGAGCGTGTTTCCCATAAATGACGCCACAGGCAGAGGCAATGACTGATACTCACTTTACTGTAGAAATGTTTATGAATTAATGAGTAAAATGCATATGGAGGTAATAAAGTGACACAGATTAATGCTGAAGAACATAGATATTATCAGTGTGTTAACTGTAAACCGGCTAAGGACGGACCTTTTTATCGGTCACCTATATCAAACACAACAAACTGTTTTTGCCCAACAGACCAATTAAATGTCTGACAATTTTATTAGACAGATCTATGAGACGTAGCCAATAAATAAGTAATAAATAAAATGATACGATGGTCATAAAACGTGTATTTTATATCATAATAAACACTGTGTATGCAACAGAAATGTCCTTGTTACATTCTGTAAAAGACGCTTGTCACCAAGTTGTGACGCAGCTTCTGTCCTATTAAACAGGTATGATGCAACGCAAAAAAAAAAAAACATTTGTTGGCTGATAAACTGTGGGCCCATACCAAGAAATTTGCGGGCCAGTGCCGATCTGCGACCCAGAGGTTGAGGAACACTGACATAGGGTGACTACTATCCTAGCAGTGTCATCAGTAATAATGGTGTTGGAATATGGACAGTGAACTCACCAAATGGGATAAATAACCAGCCGTGTGATGAAGAAAACAATGGTGAACATGATGAAGAGGAAGTCACACAGATGCTGAGATTTGGCGTAATTGGCCAGTTTAGCTGCCTGTTGAAAAAGGACAAGAGTTGGACAAGAGTTGGACATATAATCAAATGATAACGTTTATCAAATTCTTAACTAAATATCACATAAACAAATGGACGTGATGTTTTCCGAACGTCCTACACCCTGCGTGTTTCTCACACCAGATGTCCTTCCAGACAAAACCCAGAGCTTGTCCCTGGCACTCAGAGGACACAGGCTGCGATGGCAGACCAGGGCTTAGGTGTCTTGTCCTCTGAACCATTGGCACAGGGACAAGAGCAGGGATACAGACACCTGACCTTGCTGCAAGGTGATCTGCTTGACCCCTTGAACCATGGACGCCCCATAGGCTTAGAAACGTCCTTGTGAATAAATCAGATGATCTTCCCAAAAAAGTTCTTAATCAGTAAAAAAAGTAAATACATATATCTATATACATATATATGTTGCTTATTAATATACATGTGATTCATTGGGTGTTATTTATATATATATTTATATATGTTATTTATATATAAATATATGTATATATTTATATATATATTTATCTGACCTCCAACAGTGAGTCGGACGCATCGTGGACACACAGCACCAGACTCCCGACTCTGATCATGTTGTTCACATAGGAGAAGCTGATGAGTCCGACTGTGGCCAAGTGATGGATGAACATGATCAGAAAATCCTGGAAAAAAAAAAAAACATGTGATCATCATAATGAGTCAATATTCTTTGAATCCATTGTGCGTTGTGTTTTTTGAACAACGCTGCCTCCACTTTGATCTGGTTGCAAAAATGTCCAAATACAGATTTCTGCCACATGACCAACTGTAATTGCCTCACTTCAATCCCCATGGTTCATGAATGAAGGCCTGTTCCTGTAGACAACTTCTTCTTTTGACCTGATGAGGAAGTATCACTTTCTACAATTCTCTATCACAACAGAAAAGTGTTTTTTTAAACAGTATTTCTACCTTATCAAGAATATTACGTCACCTACCATAATTATTTGCCTGGTAATTTGTCAAAAATAAAATAAAAAATAATGTTAAATTTCAGGTAATTCAATGAATTGGATTAAATTAATTTGTGAAACCAAAAAAAAATGTGGTTTGAGCTGTAGCATGAATGCAGCATTTGGTAACAGAAATATTTTGAAGTAAATATTCAAACTAAAAATATTCAGACAAAAGATGAAACCAAATAGTTTAATTAGATTCAGTTAGATGTTGTTTTTAAGACATAATAGAAACAGAAACAGAAACTACTACGGTTTCACCTTAATGTGGAATTTAACAGAATTCAAATTGCTGGGCATTTAAAATTCTGTTGATTTAATATCTTAGTTTATTAACAGATTTTCAAAGTTTAATCTTCTATACCAGTGGTTCTCAACTGATAGGTCCCGACCCAAAAGTGGGTCGCAGACCCGTTCTGAATGAGTCGCAATGAGCTGGTCAAAATCTAAATAATGTGAATCAGCTGTGTTTTATTTTAGAAAATCTCTTATTTTGAAAGACCAGTTGAGAACCACTGTTCTATACCAAGGCGCTAGAAAATCGTCTTTACTTTCCACTGTTTAATGAGCCTGAGCAGAACAGAAGTAGACAAACAGGAGCAAAGGTTAAGATGTGAGACATGTGCATCTGACCATCAGACCATCTGGTGTGACAGCAGCAGAAAACAAGAGTGGACGTAAAGAGGTCTGCAGGTCAGATGGACAACAATACATGGGGCTGTCGACTAAACTGGATGTATTCTAAAATAGTCAGTTTAGTCCTTAACCCTAAATGAGCTGACGTTGGTAAAAACATCACAGTCTCACATCTAAAAAATTAAAGTAAGTAACAAACTAAGGCCTGTGGGCCAAATGCTGCCCATTTGGTATTGTAATCTGGCTTGTCAAACTTTTCCAAATGATACTATTGATTCATATCATTATCATTATTATTCAACCTGTTCTACCTTATTTTACCCTGTACTACCGGCATTCCATCAGTAGGCGGCTTAAACTGTTTAAGCATTTTAGCCATTTTGCATAACTTTTACATGTCATTTATCTCATCACACAAATGCCAAAGTGCTACGGACTTGGCAAATTTCAGTGCCCATTGTGGCCTGGGAGTCAAATTGTTTACTGGCACCGACTTCACATCTTAAACTTAGTGTTTATCTTCCACCAAAGGTACGTTATCCATTAGAAGTTCAGTTACAACAAAGCTTTTGACCACATGGTTAGTTAAAGCATCATCAAATCTATTATTTAATAGTATCGGGACCACTTTATACGAGAAGATTGAATATAATTATCGAAGGCCATAAAAGTAGGGGCACTTAAACCCTGGTCTGGGGTTTATTAATAATTGGTTTGGATATTTTAGCTAAGCCAATTTAAATTCCCAAAGTTATACTTTTATCCAAAACAACTGCTTCTTCACAGTATAAAACCAACAGAAAAAAAGTGTGTTTTATTTTGAAAATATATTGTTCCTTCCACATTCCCCAGCCACATAAAGGAAAATCAGTGGATTAATGATTGTCCTGACATGGAGGGCTAGATGTTTTTGAACGCAGCAAAAACCCAATGTTGATCTGGACCACTTTATACTTATAGATTGAAACTGGTTAAGGAGTGCTTGAAACTAGGGGTACATAAACCCTGGTCTGAGGCCTGTTGCTGGTACTGAAATCATTTAGTACCAGTTCCAATTGTACATGGTGAGACAATGTATTTTAGCTTAATCAATTTACATTATTCCAAAGGAATCTATTTATATCCCATTGAATTTCAATTTCAAAAATGTCATAAATGAAATTTTCAAAAATCAGTTTTATTTTGAAAATATATTGGTCTTTCCAACTTTGCAACACGGCATTACCAGTATGCAGCAATCGTCCGTTCCCCAACCACAGAAAAAGGAACATTGGATTATTCATTGTGTCCACAAGGTGGGACAGATGAACCAGAGTGGTCTCACTTGAACGGAGCAAAAAAAAAAAAACCCCAACGTTTGGTTTCTCTCACCTTTCGCTTAATGTCGGTGAACTGGGAGAACATGAGCGACCAGTAAAAGGCCAATTCTGTCACATAGTAGTGGTAAAGACCTGGTGTCAGGACCTGGGGAGTCAGAGACGAAAGACAAGTTAAGGAGGAAACTCAAACAGATCTAAAACCACCAACACCTCCATCATCTCATCAGTGGACAACATGGAAACTCCATACAGAAAGACACAGGATCAAACCGTGTCTTTCTTGCTGTAAGGCAGGTGCACTGACCACTGCTGAGGCAGTCGGGTACACTTAATAAATAAACACAGAAGTCGTTTACAGGAAATCCTACAAAGGAAATGATTTTTCCAAAACCTTCATGATAAAAACACAGCAGAGTCCACGGTTCTGAGTTAAAGTGACAGTACACCAGGACTGAGTCAGTATCAGCCATAGACACAGGTCTAACAAGCGACACCTGTGTGGGCGTTGATGTTGATCTGGTTTACGCAATTGCCACAAAGAATGTTTACAGAGAACAATGTCAAACATTCCAGAAGAACCACTCTGTTTTGTTCATTAACATGGAGCTCATTTCTTTAAGACAGAGAAGAAGTGGGACATACCTGGTAAGGGTAACCGTACCAGCAGTGCCGTGTGTCCCAGAGCCAAGGGGACTGAAAATAAACATGCGTTGGATTAAAATAATATGTTTAGAAAATCAATCATAAAAAAACCAACACTGTCAGAGTCAGAGACGGTGCTCACCTGCCAAAGGAACTGGAAACCGTAGATAAATATGCCCAAATAAAATGTAAACCTCCACCTAAAAGACAAGATTTAAAATCACACTGTGTCAAACTAATTGTTCTGTTGTTTTCAAAGTATTTCGGAGCATAAAACCCATGTCTCCTTTCACAGGGCAGATTCTATTTATCATTAATATGTCACAAACAAAACGAAAAGGAGAAAAACCATGTACTCACAAGCTTTCACAGAACTTAGTGTGTGTACTGGGTTTGTCCTGGTTCCGTCGTTGTCTGAACCAGCGCTGGACTTTTCTCACCTCCCAGTCCAGCTGCTTGGACAGGCCGTCCAGGTGACGGGAGTCTGGACACTGTTATGAGTAAAAAGATTGAGACCTCAATGATTATGTTTATATCATTGATCTGAAAACCCACATCGGTGATTATCAACTGTTGGCTCCCAGGCCAATTTTGGACCATTGGACCCTCTAATATATCCTGCATCTGGAATATATAGACAAATAATATAATGCGTGCTCCACTACTGAAGCGACCTAGGAATTTAATAGGGATAAGGGTCATAATTATTAAGTAATAATCAAAATAATCAAAATTGTAATTATTAGACGGAAATTTAACATTTACTGTAATTCTACAAAGACTATGTTTCCCCTTTTTTCTGCAGTAATAATTTATCACCTATATAAAACAATTACATTTCCGATACCTTCAACATATCACAAAAACTAAATACTTTTCCCTAAACCGAAAACAAAAAAAAGAAACGTGATAATCTTTTTTATCTTTTATTTCTTAATCTTTCATTGTCTTGCCAACCAGAATAACAGGCTCCTATGAAAATGCACATTAATTTGAGTGTCAACACACAGGGTGACGCAGCCCTGGCTCTGCTATCATTTTTAACATGTGACACAATTGTTCGTTTTTTTTTTTTTTTTATCAAAAAATTCTGAGGAAAATCTGACTGTAGCTTCCCTCTGACTCTCAAACTCTGATGCAAACAGTGGGCTAAATGGCAGACAGAGTGATCATGTGACCTTGATAAATGACATGTTAAAGTCATGTATAAGGTCTAAAATGCTAAGAAACTTGTTGCCGTCTTAATACAATCTATAAAAAAAACGTGGGGATGGAGAAGAAAAGGCAAACGCATAATCACTAAAAAAACCAAATTAAATAATTTTGACAAGTTAGGTGGGCCCAATTACAAAGCTGAACGTGCCACATCTGGCCCTCGGGCCTTAGTTTTCCCCCATCTGATCTGACACAACAGCAAAATAACAACATAACTGACTATAACCTTTATCCAAGCAACATATTTGACTAATATGTCTGTGCTCTTATCAGTGACGCCTTGAACCAGACTGAAGAGAATAATAATAATAATAATAATAATAATAATAATAATGACAGTTTAATGGCAGCCTCAGAGCAGAGATGCAGCAGCTTTAAATGCATTATTATGTGTCAAAAAGCACCTGCTCTTCAGCTTGTTTACCCTTCTGTTTACTCCTCTTATCACTGTTATCAGCTGCAGGCTCACACACCTGTCAGTCAGACAGTCTGCAGGGTTTCCCTGCTGTGTACAGTAATCGGATACATTTATACTTCCAGCAGTGTTACAGAATAATAATCTACGTCTTACGGTTCATAAAAAATAAATAAGTGTGTGGTGGGTCGGCATCAATCAACGTCTGGCTCAATTGCAGTCCCAATTACGTTGGGATCGCTGCTGAGGATGGCTTTATTTTGGCGATGGTGCACCCAGTAAAGTGATATTTTAAAGTAGTGGTCCCCAACCACTGGGCCAGGGACCAGTACCGGTCCGTACGTGAATTGGTGTCGGGCCTCAGAGAAATAATGTTTCCTTTTGACCCCATTTGGTTATTACTTCCACTTGATCCATACCCATATCAACAAAAGAACTGACCAATAGAATGGCTAGGATTCCATCATCAATAATGCAACTATATTTGATTAGGAAATATTTTCTCAGTGAAATAAAAACAACAATAAACTCAAAGTGAGTCATTGATAAAAGATTCTAACCTTTTATACTGGTCTGGTAGGAGAAAATTATAGGTTGTGTGCACTTGAGAAATCCTTACTGTGCCCATGCACAGCATCAGGGTAGGAAGATTTTATGGGTAGGAAAATATTTCAGAACAACGGAAATGTAATTTTATTAAGGGGAATTTATCCGTGACGTAAAAAAAGGTTGGGGAACACTGATTTAAAGTATTGCAGACAGTTGTAATGACATGTTTACATAGTGAGCAAAGCATAAAATCACATTTTTAGAAGGAGAAAACCAACTTCAACAGCAAAGTTTACATTTTGGCTACTGTATTTAAGGAGAACTTAAAAATCTAAATTTTAAGGTATGCCTTTTTGGTGTGTACCTTAATTGTGGAGTTTGGTTGTATTAACTGGCTTCCAAATGCACTAAAAATTCTGTCAAATCTACCAAACATTGACATAATCCGGAATAATCTGTTGTTATTAATGTTTTCTAAGGGTGTGACAGCAATGGAATCAATACTTTAACTGCCAACCCATAGCCAACCGACTTGTCCAATTTAGGCAACGACTAGATTCCATAATGGACGTCAATGAAAAAAGTTAGAAAAATATGTGATTTTTAATTTTACTTGAGATTTCGGTCTGCGTTCGTGTTCCGTTCGTGAAATATTCTGGCCCTTATTTTTAGAGCGACTGACTTGAAACCAACTCAGTAATCAATTCATGAATAAAACAATTCCATCTACACATGCTGCTTGTTACATTAAATCTCTCACTGAAATCTGACTCTGGTGACGCCTGACTCTAATCACACAGT